>JBCEWE010000490.1:265000-505000 GCA_039877035.1 Silurus lanzhouensis | reverse complement strand
AAAAAGACTGAGACACCTGAAAGCCATATGTGGTTCCTCCTAATGCTATAACCACCAAGTTAGAGGCACACAGTTGTATTAGACGTATTTGGATGCTGAAGCATGAAGGTTTCCCTTCACTAGGAGACTTATACCTGTTCCAGCATGACAATGCCCCTGTGCACAAAGCCAGCTCCATGAAGATATGTTTTGAAGTGGAAGTTCTCCTGCTATAGAGCGTTGACCTTCAAAATCTAGTGGGACATCTTTCCAGAAGAGTGAAGGGCATTCCAACAGGAAATGGGGACTAAATGTGGAACGGTTCGGTGGTCTGCAAACTTTTGTCCATATAGTGTACAGTATGTCAGTACAGCATGTAAGGATCTGTGAACTTTGCTGATCAGTATAAATTTGTGCTCCCTGCTGCTCCTCTGAAGAAAGACCTCCATTTTTGATACAGGTACTGGACTTCATTCATAAGTTCGAACACCATTTCCTCGTAATTAGCAGACACCACTTCAATACTCCAACTAACTCACTACTCCACAATTTTTTTTTTTTACAGTATATATAGGTATATACAATGTACCATCTCAATGAAGCATGGTGGTGGCAGCATTGTGCTGTGGGGATGTTTTTACGCAGAAACTGGTCAAGGTTGAGGGAAAGATGAATGAAGATATCTTGTTTCACATCACTGAGGACACACCCAAGACAACACAGGAGTGACTCAAGAGCAACTCTGTAAATGTCCCAGAGTGGAGCAGCCAGAGCCTCTACTTAAACCCTATTGAACACCTCTGGAGACATCCAAGCTGAGCCAGTTTAAGTGGATCCAACACTACAGAAACCGAGGCGTTTTCTGAGAGTCACATACTGTAGAATACAGACAGGGGCCTCCGTGGACTATGATGTTTGCGGATGATATTGTGATTTGTGGTGAGAGTAGGGAGCAGGTGGAGAAGAGCCTGGAGAGGTGGAAGTATGTGCTGGAGAGAAGGGGAATGAAAGTCAGTAGGAGTAAGACAGAGTACATATGTGTGAACGAGAGGGAGGGCAGTGGAGGGGTGTGGTTGCATGAAGAAGAGGTGTAGAAGGTGGAGGAGTTCAGGTACCTGGGGTCAACAGTGCAAAGTAATAGAGAGTGTGTTAGAGAAGTGAAGAAAAGAGTGCAGGCAGGGAGGAGTGGGTGGAGAAGAGTGATAGCAGGAGTGATTTGTGATAGAAGAGTATCTGTGAGAGTGAAAGGGAAAGTTTATAGGATTGTGGTGAGACCTGAGATGTTGTATGGTTTAGAGACAGTGGCATTGAGTAAAAGACAGGAGGTGGAGCTGGAGGTAGCAGAGCTGAAGATGCTGAGGTTACTATTAGGAGTGATGATAATGGACTGAATTAGAAACAACTTTTTTAAGACAAGGTGAGGGAGGTTCAATTGAGATGGTTTGGACATGTGCAGAGGAGGGACATGGGGTATATCGTATATCGTGGTATAAAGAGGCAGATTTATTATACATTATTCAAAGATGTTTTGTAATGTTTGGTTAACACTTACAGTATTTAAAGGTTTATTTATTTTGATGACACTTCATTTTTCTATCTTTTTGAAAGCAGGCTGTAGCTGAGGAGCTCCTCATCGGCACCAGCTCGTCACCGCTATGGCTTTGGTGCTTAGAGCTATATTTAGTGAGTGCGTCAGTTTAGACAGTAATGAACTCTGAGCTCTGGAATCACATGTAATAAGCTCTCACGAGTTTGGTTATGAGCTCAGAGGTGAACACCTGCTGCCTCCAGAGAAACCATATGAACTTCAAGAACTCGGCTCGTTCAGCGCTAGTAGCTAACGAAAGAGAATATAGTTTCAAGGGGGGTGGGGGGTGTCTGTTCGCCGAAATCGTTATTCCGTAAAAGCTAGGGGACAGAGAATCCTACCCTGAGGGCTCTTAGACCATTAGACCCTGCTGCTGGGGGCACTGTATTTATCGGCACATTTCGACCACAGAAGAAGTCTTTCCATGTTTGTTTATTTTGCCAATTCTTTAAAATAACGGGCAAAATTATTTCCCTCGGTTCCTTTTTGGGACCATGTTAAGTATTTGGGAGGGCTACAGCTCCTTTTTTTGTGCCCGACTCCACTGTAGAACTGACTGAGTTTGACGCCATCTTGTGTTAGCACTTTTTCCACCACTAAATGGTGCTATAAATTGTCTACTAATGGGGACAACGGGTCCAAGTTATGCAGAATGACGTATTATGTGCAGGAAACCCGAAAATGTAATGTCTCCATATGAGGACGCAGGGTCCCAGGAGGAACCTGGAAAATGTTGGTGTTTCAGTGTTAGTGGACAAAGCAGGTGTTTGTTGGAGAATGTTGGTAATTGATTCTGAATTTTGATTTCTCTTCTGTAGAATGTTGTTTTTGTTGCAGAATAGTGGTGTTTAGAGAATGAGGAATGATAGTGTGTGGTGGGGAAATTTAGTGTTTAAAGATGAAGGTTGGTGTTTATTAGTTAATCTTGGTGTTTGTTGGAGAATGTTGGTTTCGATAGAGAATGTTGGTGTTTGGTGGGAAATGTTGGAAATGTATATAGTTTTTTTTATTTAAAGGAGAATTTTGATGTTTGATGTTGCTTTTAGGTATTTGTCCAAGAATGTTAGTGTTTGATGGGGAATGTTGGTGTTTTTTATGTTGCTTCTTGGTGTTTGACTGAGAATGTTGGTTCAAAGTAAATGTTGTTGTTTGATAAAGAATGTTAGTGTTTGATGGGGAATGTTGGTGTTTTTGTATGTTGCTTGTTGGTGTTTGACTAAAAATGTTGGTTCAAAGTAAATGTTGTTGTTTGATAAAGAATGTTAGTGTTTGTTGGGAATGTTGGTGTTTTTTATGTTGCTTCTTGGTGTTTGATTGATAATGTTGGTTCAAAGTAAATGTTGTTGTTTGATAAAGAATGTTAGTGTTTGTTGGGGAATGTTGGTGGTTTTGTATGTTGTTTGTTGGTGTTTGACTAAAAATGTTGGTTTAAAGTAAATGTTTAATAAATAATGTTAATGTTTGTTGGGGAATGTTGGTGGTTTTGTATGTTGCTTGTTGGTGTTTGACTAAAAATGTTGGTTCAAAGTAAATGTTGTTTTTTGATCAAGAATGTTAGTGTTTTTTATGTTGATTGTTGGTGTTTGACTAAAAATGTTGGTTCAAAGTGAATGTTGTTGTTTGATAAACAATGTTAGTGTTTGATGGGGAATGTTGGTGTTTTTTGTATGTTGCTTGTTGGTGTTTGACTAAAAATGTTGGTTTAAAATAAATGTTGTTTGATAAAGAATGTTAGTGTTTGTTGGAGAATGTTGGTGTTTGATGGTGAATGGTGTTGCTTGTTTGACCATATTGGTGCACAAAGAATGTTGGTGTTTGATATAGAACATGGATGCATGGAAAATGATGGTGTCCATTGGAGAATGTTGGTCCTTTGATATTTTTCATCAAAGCAGTTAATAATGCGCTATAAAACGACGCCCATTTTTGTAATAAATGTCTTGAATCGAACAATAACGATCGATCCGTTGGCGCGATTTGTTGGAGAAGCTTTGCAGCTTGAATGCACGTCGAGGCTTGATTGTAAATATCGATTGATTTCACAGAACTTTCCTTCGATGCTTTCACTTCGATCGAGCCGTTGTGAGAAACATCCTCGATTCGCTAACTCTCCCCCACCACCTCAACACCGCATGTGACCAAACCCAATGTTGTTTTGCACTCAAATCCAAGTCCATGTCATTTTATTACAAACTGGTTATGTAGCTTATTAGCGAAACGCTGTCACCGGGCCAAAGAAGACAAAGACGGATGGCAGGCAGATGGAGGGAAGACAGAAGAACGAGGGAGCATGAGGAGAGGGGGGAGGAAACGAACTAAAAACGAGCGACAAAAACAAGAGAGCAGTGGAGAGTGAGTCACTCATGACTACAGGCAGCACTTATACATACAGATGTGTGTATTTATAGCCTTCCAGTATCAAGATATTTTCGGATGCACATGTTCTCTTCGGTTCCACGTGTGATGGAACAATGAGCTTATTTTGTGGCAAACATTTTCAGTGATGTAAACATGTACATTTGTTATGTAAGGTGTTACGTGTCAATAGTAGTTGTGGTAAAAATCAATAAATTGTTATTGGGCTAGACAAGCAGAGGATGTGAAATAGAATAGAGTTTTACCTCACGTAGGTAACAGGAGATCCCACGCAGTGCCGTGGTCATAGCAGTAGGTGACGCCAGCTGTGAAAGACATGATGTGACACCAAAGCATTAGGCAGAATTTTGAAGAACATTTTCCCTCAGCTGTTTTTCTACAATTTACAGATAATGGGATTCTCAATGGTTTGTTGAATATTTAACAGATTTACACTGTTCCTCAAAGGTTCTTCAAGGGTTTGTTTTTTTGCCTTCTGTCCACACAGATACGGTTTTTTTAACCAACAAAAATTTAGCTTTTTAAAATCGCTTTCAAAAGGTGTTAAATTTGAAAACGCAACGTGGACCGTGAAAACGGAGGCTTGCTAAAAAAACGACGACGCATTTTCAAAGACTCGAAGCTAACCAAAGAAAACCTAGCCAAAGAAAAAGCGTTTTCTAAAGATTCCTCAGGGGTTCCTATGCTAATTCTAGAATATTAAAGAATGGGATTCCCCAAAAAGATTTAAATTTACTGGTTTGAAACTGTTTTTTCAAGGGGTTTGGGGGTGGTTGCCAGTTCTTTAAGTTTTGCTCTAGTTCCGTAAAATGAGATTGCTCAAAGGTTGAATGGTTAATGGTTTTACACAAAAAAAGTACCTCAGGAAAGCTTTTCCCAAAGGTTTCCACTGGTACTTGAAATGGTTTAACCTTTAAAGGTTATTTGGATGGTTTAAAGCTTCATTTGTTTGGTGAAAAAAAAAATATTAACATCAATCTTGTTAAAGATTCTTGAAAATTTTTTTTCCTCAAATCCAGATCCGTTAATAAGTAGGTGAATAGAATATATTTGGCGGCTGCTGGACACACAAACTCACATACACACACACACACACACACCACACACACTCACAGGAGGTGAATGTTCCAGGCAGACATTGAAGTGCTTGGGTTGGTCAGGTTTGACTCGCCTCAATGCCACGCGTGACTCTCCGATGAACTCGTTATGCGTCAGCTTGTCCTCATCACACACAGATACTCTGAAAGACAGAGACAGAGACAGTGAGCTGGACAGACAGAGGAAAAGCGGTCATACCGTATCAAAAAAGTGTCAAAACACCTCAGACATTACTGGGAAAATTCTGTACAGCTTCCCTTCACCTGAGAGTAGTGGATTCTCAATGGCATGTGAGAGCAAGCAAGCAAGCAAAAAAACACTCTCGAGTAAGTGTTTAAGTGAGATTAGCAAGTTAGACAAACAAAAAGTGTTATTTACTGCATCGTGGATAACAGAGGCTTCAGGTATTGAGACTGAACAAGGTCGAAGTAATGACTCATTGTGTGGCACAAATGGAAATCATTTGGCTCAGTGAGAAAACAACAGCTTTTCCTTGTCATTAATGCCCAACCCTGAGGGCCAGTATGGACGTGATTAAACTGAAAATAACATTATTCTTTTACTAGTCTGGTGAAATTCAGGCGCTCGCCTTCAGGGAGAATTACAGGGGGCACTGTTTTTTTTAATCAAATGAAATACCTTCATATGTAAATCTTTATTAGGGTTTATTATTGCCCAATGGCATTGTTTTTTTGATTGAGTACAAGTTGTACTCCAAACGTGGCGGAATCTGAGGCCGATTCTTTTTTTTTTAACAATCTAGAACCATATTTCAGGTGATCAAAAATAATGTGACTGAGGTGTGTTTCAACAAAGAATAGATCTAAATGTCTACCTTTGGTTTAACCCCTGGGTTTTTGCCTGTATAGACTGCATATTGTTAAAAAGGAAAAACCCACAATAAACGTAGCGACACACGAAACAGACGCTCTCTGTGAGAGAACAGAATGTAACAACAGGTGGCAGTAGTCTGTATTTGACACACAAACAGGGAAACCGGAAGAGCTAGAACTGCGAATATGCAGCGTTTACACCTGCCGCGATCATTTGTGTAGCTTTTTTCTGTCGTGTCTGCTACGTTGCAAATGGCCCTGGTATATTTTTAGCTCTTGGTCTTCTTCTTGAAGATGAAGGAAGAAAGAAATGAATAAGGTGAACCTGTGTCAAGAGCTGGAGACAACCGACAATCTCCAGTTCTTTTTTTTTTGTTTTCTTGCATGCTCATTCGCTTAGCCGAATAGCCAATCAGGGTTCCCTTTCTTGCAGACGAGCTCTGACACCGTCCGACTAGAGACCACCTGGCATTGGTCGGTCCCTTGGTGTGTCCCTTGGCTTAAGACCAGAGAGATGTCTATGAGAGAAACGCAAGAAAAGGGAAACCAGCCATTGCATAAGCATTGAGCATTGCCAGTACAGTAATTCAGAATTTACTGGGTGGAATTTAAAGGGGTGAAAGTATTCCAACAGAAATACAATTACTGTAATTTCCGGACTATAAAGTGCACCCAAATATAAGCCGCACCCACTGATTTTTACAAAGATTTTTATTTTGAACATAAATAAGCTGTACCTGTCTATAAGCCGCAATGTCTACATTGAAACTAATGAACTTTACACAGGCTTTAATGAAAGACAATGTCTGTTACACGGCTTGTATCTAAACAGTAACCTACCAAGAAAGTCATTGTTCACTGTCTTCCTCCTTTCTTTCACAACTATTTTTCTCGGGAGTTTACTTTTGGTATCGTTGTGGGTTTAAAAATCACCATCAGTGAAGCTTTTCTCCCGATGCCGTGCAGCTTAGAACACAGGTGAAATGCCCGGTTGTTTTCAGCGTGACGAATGATTCGCATTTCCTGTTGACAGTCCAAGTGAGCGGCAGGTCAAACGTCAGAGGAACATCATCCATATTTATGATGTGGTGCGGCCGATTCAGTGGGAGCGCATCTGATTTAATATAGAGTTTCATTGGTTCACCTGAACCCGTTCGGCAATTTCATTGGTCTAATGTTATGGGACTCAGGTTTTTTGGCTTGAAGTTTGTGAAACCTGGAAAAACCCTGGAAAAATCCATAAATTAGCCGCTTCATTGTTTAAAAAAAGTAGCGGCTTATAGTCCGGAAAATACGGTATGTCACATGATATAGAATGTTGGTATCATATGACTATTTGTTATTTACCCACTAAAGTTAAATTTAGTTAATGGTTTAGTACATTATGTGAAACCTCAGACAAAAAGTAAACCTCCTCAGGATTTCAAGGGCTCACAATGTGCGATTTTTAATAGCCCTTTGCGATTGTTGCTTGTCAGACAAAAGCTCCTTCTTCCTCCATAACCCAAGTTTCTTGTTTTGCTTTACTGTGACTCGCTTGGACTGTTTTTTTTCTGAGGTGGTTTGAGGTTGTCGCGCTAAACACACCATTGGGATCGGCGCTCTTATCAGTTTCCTGGTTTGACTGTCGTCGTAGAAGAAGCCACACAGCAGAAAAGAGTCTGAAATCTTTTGAAACTGCAGGAATTTCATCGGAGGAAAAAAAATAAGCTCGACGGACATTAACCGGCTGTCGATAAACAAATGAGCGATCAAAGACGACAGATTTTAGCCTAGGACTGTAGGAGTCGAATTTAGGAACAAATCGTGACCAAAGTTGTTCATTGTGCAGAAACGTTTTTTCACATCGTATACGTTCGGATACAGAATGAATTACCATCGAATGAAGTAGTGAAAGAAAGAGAATGAAGGCGGTATGCATCTTCTAAATGTCCCTGGATGCTGACTAATGTTCCTCTTTGTTCAGACAGCCAGCGTTTTTTTTCAGTTTTATTCTCTTTCTCAGGCGTCGGCGAAATTGGGTCCTGTCACCAGATTTCCGGAAAGCTCTGGCCACGAAAAAGCGATGACTGTTCGAACGCTGGCCGGTAATTTACTGCGCGTCAGCCTGCCATTCCTTTGGACCATGAGAGGTCCATGGTTTCACACAGTGAGAAACAGAAAAAGGGTATGTGGGGGAAGGGGACTTGGGATAAGTATGCAGGAAGTGTGCAAGTTGAAAAAGGTTGTAAAGCTGAAAAAAAAACAAGGTCCTTCAACTTTTTCCATGAAAGTAAGTGAGCCTTCATCTGTCAAGGTTGATGAAAAAGAGGGGATTACAGGAAGTCTGTCTGAGCAAACCGATTTGTATGCTGAGGAGATGCTGGGGTGTGATTTGCTCAGACATGCACAACTTTTGATCTTCTGGCAAATTTAAAGTGTACAAGTGGACACTTTTTCTTCCAATCTTGCGACTGATCCTGAAATAAGTAACCTACCTAGTGTTGATTTATCAATCAACGGGTTTATAGAGTAAATGTGCAATTAGAGCTCAGCGATTGAGATGTTCTTTTGATTGGAAGGTCATAGGTTCAGATCCAAGCTATTCTAGACAAGGGCATCATCCAAAAATGTAAATGAGTGGTCAGGTTCTCTTCAAATAATGAGCAGGTGCCAGCTCCAGTTGTGTCCCACCCCATGAAGATTTTGGACCTTCAAAAAGATCCCAACCACACGAGGATCCCGAGTCATCTAGAGTTTGCACAAGGTCCAGTTGGAAACCACTTCATGAAGATACATCTGCAGTTTCTCCATCATTGAACCATTTAAAGGCTGGAGGAGTTGGTGTTGAATCGATAATCTTCTCAGATGTTGAGCTAAATTACTGTATGAGTTGTTCTCTTTAAGAGCTTCCACAACTTTAACTGATTTTAGAAAGATAATTACACTCCTGTTGCCACCCAGATGAGGATGGGTTCATCTTTTGAGTCTGGTTCCTTTCAAGGTTTCTTCCTTATACCATCTCAGGGAGTTTTTCCTTGCTTGTCACCCCAGGCTCATTCGTGGGGGATAAGTACACAAATGTAAATACAAGTGAATGTTGTTCTAAAATTCTTACATTGAGACAGTGTCCATTGGAAAAAACACTATAGAAATGGAATTGAAATTTTCTGAAGTGATTCCAAATGGACAGGTGTCTAAGTTTCTTCACTTGACAAGATCAAGCTATTCCTATAGTAACATATACGGTGTCTGCCAAAAGTTTGAAAAAACCCCGAGGTTCATGCATGTTCCTTTTGTTTCTATGCAACAAACTCAATCATATAATGGCATCAAGATTGACTTTGACCAAACAAATCTATAAATGTCCAGATGGTCCCACTGTATTTTCATTGGCATGAAGAACAGCTTTAACACAAATTCTCAAAACATTCAGCAGAAATACTTGAAGCCTCTTGGAAAAACTTGTTAAAGATGTTTTTCGCTAGTTGGAGAGTTCTTTCTTGTGATCTGGTTCCTCCCATAGCAGTTCAATAGGATTTAGGTGTGGCGACTGGGTGAGTAATTATAGATAACTCTCCAGAGGACTGTTTGCTCTGTGGTTGGTTCCTATTACTGTCCAGAATAAATTTTCAACCTTCCCTGCTCCAAAACAAACCATTATGCGTTCACCTTCATTTTTGACTGTGAGGGTGAGGAATTCCTTTCAAATCTTCGCTCCTGTTCTCCGTCTAATCTCTTCTGTTAGAGCCGAAAATTTCCAATTTGGAATCCAACTTTCTTCCACTCATTTGCTATGCAATTCTTGCGTGTTTTCGCAAACATGCATGTGTCTCTCAAAAACCATAAAAGACTTCTCCACATTTTTGAGAGATACAGATTTATTGCATTTACATTTCATTTCACATAAAGCCCAAAAATAAAATGGTTATTTCCTTTTGTCTGTTTATTTTTGTTTTTTTTTTCTTTATGAGCAGAATAAAAAAAACCAAAAACTTTTTAGTAAGTAATCTGCATAATCCCCAGTGCTGCTTAAGGAAAATCATCTTGAGCACATGCTTAACCTGTTTCTGAATATGTATTACTTTCCTCCTTGTGAATATTAATGTAACTTATGTACTTAAGATGTCTGGACTAATTTTTTTTTCCTCTTGATTCTTGAACAAACTGAAAACATTTCAAGTAGCTCTTCCTGTTTCTACAGAAATCAAATCGTATATACTGATAGATTGGGATGTCTTTCTTTTATTTTCTGTTTCTGAGGAGGGAAATATTCTGGCCTGCCTCAAGCTGTCTGACAGACATGGGCATAGACACACACACACACACACACACACACACACACACACACACACACACACACACACACACACAAACACACACACAGACACACACACACACACACACACACTACACTGTTCACTACTCACAAGCTCTCAGAGGGTCAGTAAAATTAAATGCCCCTCAGAACAAACTGTGACCTCAATCTGTCACTACAGCTGGACAAGAGGAACACAAAGAGAGAGAGAGAGAGAGAGAGAGAGAGAGAGAGAGAGAGAGAGAGAGAGAGAGAAGAACGTGTTCAAAGGCTTGATACAACATAATTCAACATTCAAGCCAAACACATAAATCACAGAATCTGGTTTTTGATTGGTCAAAAGGGGGGTTGAATCATTTCCTCCTATTTTAGCAATTCGAACAGCAGACCAACAGTAAAACCACTGGTTTACTTTAAACAACTAATGTGAAAAGCCTCTAATGTGACTCTCAGCACACTAATATATTAATTGAATGATATTAATAAATCAAACACTAATTGATATCTATTACAATGAACTGCCGACTTCAAAAAAATTACACAAATAAGACCATGTGTGTTGTGGAAAGTTCGAGTCTGGAGTTTCTCCCATCATTTATTCCTCTCTAAATGTTCTGCTTGCTGTTGAACTTACACTGAACTGTATGTTGGTGCTAAGTAGATACACCAAGAGCCAATCAAAACAACAGAGCGTGCCCTCGAACCTGATTGATGGCCTGCTGTGTGTTTGACCAAGTTTTTATCCACTCGTAAACTGATTTCGCAAAAAGGTAGTTGAGAAAAAAGTCAGATATTTGACTGGGGTATATCCTCCACAATATCTATGTCTGACAGAGCAAAACCTGGATTAATTTTACCTCATGACATCCGTAAAGCATCCTATCGCTAATTGGAGGTTTCTTTCCGTCCTTGTGGTCCAGCTCATCCCAGAGCACTTCCATAGGATTTTGGTGCAGTGACTGGGCATGCCTTTGTATGATAGATATACACGGACGTAAGCTTCGGGTCATTGTCTTGTTGTATCGCAAAGTCGGTCCGGAGCTGCAGTCCAGACGGAGTTGCATGGTGTGAGTTGAAGAATGGAATGGTAGCCATGTAGGTTCAGGATTCCTTTAACTTTCTGGAATAAGTGTCCAACCTTCCCTGCTCCAAAACAACCCGAATCCATTAAGCTTCCACCTCCAAGTTCTTCAGGAGCCAAAAATGTCAAATTTGGACTCCACAGAATCTTCTTCCACTCACCTTTAATCTAGTTTGCTGCATACTATATAGACAAAAGGAACATTCAAATATGTGATTCCACACTTTTAACAGGCACTGTATACAGCATTTTCTGTTACACCCTTTCTAACGTTCCTAGAAAAAGCCAGAGTTCAGATCCCAACATTTTAATCCAAAAATCTAATCCACTGTCAATTAAACCATGCAATCTGTTCCAGTGGCTTTCATCAACATCTGAGCATGAGCATTCGGAGCATGAGGATTAGGAGGCCATACTGTGCTTCCAATTTGTGATGAAGGTCACAGTTTTTTTATTTTTTATTTTTTTTAACCCAATATTTGAACCAGCCACCGTGAAGCCTACACAAGGACACAATGTCAGCGTGTCCAGATTTTTGAAGGCTTAAGCTGGTGCTGGGGAGCAGAGTTAGCATAAACAGAACCTGGCCTGCTTGTTTGTCATTATGGTTGACATTCAGGGGTCAGACAGTGGGGTGTTCCTGACATTGCTTTGGTTTAATAAAGGTGTTTTAGAGATGATTCTCAATAACGGGACATTTCCAGAGTGTCTCGTGAGTACGCCGGGGTTGAAGCCTCAGTACTGACAGGAGAAGGGCACCAGCTTTTAAAGTGTTCGGGATGCAACCTTTAGAGCCGGTGACACTGCAGGCCTAGCAACAGCAAAAACCAACTTCTCCCATGGAATCAGGAAAACAAAACGACAACACAGCAATAAAATGTCTGGACATTTCAGCAACACCAGAGACACACAGGCACAGAAGATCCCACCCTTTCCATACAAGCAGGCTGTATGTCAGCGTGAAAAAAACCCTCCAGAGGATCAACCTATGCAAGGCAGCAGGACAACATACATGTTTGGGTTGAAAAGGATTGTGCTGAAGAACTCCAAGATGTACTAACTGACATCTTTAACATTTTGCAGGGTCGAAAAATTGTCCCCAAGTGTTTTGAGGCGACCACAATAACTCCAGTCCCAAAGAAGCTGCACTCATCCAGCCACAACGACAACCGGCCTGTTGCATTGACCCCCATCATTATTAAGTGCTTCGAGCAACTGGTCATGCAGCACATAAAATCCATTCTTCCTTTCTTCCACAACCCGTTCCAGTTTGCATACAGAATGGATGCCATCTCAGCCGCTCCAACCAGCTCGTACACACCTGGACCCCTGAAACTCCTATGTGCGAATGCTGTTCTTGGATTTTAGTTTAGTATTTAACACAATCAAACCCCAGCAGCTAATAAACAAACTGAGACACCTGGGACTCAACTCCCCTCTCTGTAACTGGGTGCTGGACTTATTATCAGAGAAACCACAAAATGTACGGGCCGCCGAAAAATCATCAAGGGTGTGTGCTTAGCCCGCAGCTCTTCACACTGTTGACCCATGATTGTGTACCCAGTTACTGTACCAACCACATCATCAAGTTTACCAACAAAAATAAGGCCAATTAAAGGAGCGAAGTGAGCCGAATGGTCCAGTGGTGGACCAGAGGGTGAGCAGCACTAAGTTTCTTGGGAGTGTATGAGGACCTCACCTGGATGACAAACACCACATCGCTGACCAAGAAAGCTCAGTCAAAGCCTTTACTTCCTCCACAAACTGAGGAAAGGAAACTTCTACCAGGGCACCATTGAGAGCATCCTCACCAGATGCATCACTGCATGGTACAAAGGCTACAATGCATCCTGTTGAAAGACTTTGCAACTGTGTCTCTCTGCCCTCCCTTATGTACATCTTCCACACCTGCCTCACTGGCAGAGCCATCAGCATCACTGCTGATAGCTCACACCAATTAAACCTCTACTTCAGCCTCCTGCCTTCAGGGAGAAGGTACTGGAGCCTCCAGGCTCCACAAGGCTTATAAACAACTTCATTCATCAGGCTGTCAGGATGCTAAACTCTGCCCATTATCTCCCCCCTCTCCCACCTACTACTAAACTTACTCCTGTATCTACAGCTCACCCCACACTTCTTTCATTGCAAGTAAGACGTACAAATTCTTCGAATCTGACACCGATACCTGACTGTCATACTGCTGCTTTCTGACTTGCATCTTACAAATGCCTTACAAACTTTAACATTTAAACATATATTCTGATATATATTTGCACCTACGAATTGTTTATATATATAGACGTTTTGCATATTAACAAAATACACTGTTTACATTTACCAATATGCATATTCCTTCAGATGTTTATAAGATATATTCATTCGGTTTATACTGTATATATCCACTTATGACAAGAAGACCGCTGTTACCTTTATACGGATATCTGTTTCCATATTGCACTGACTTTTGATATTTTTATAAAAACTTTCTATATTGCATTAACAATGTAAATTCTTGATACGCATAGAGAACCGATATTTCGATTCCTTTGTATGTCTGCACATACAGTATGGTGGCATTGACAAATACAAACCTTGAACCTTGAACTGGCGGATGAGGGTCATTATTTATTGGATGATTTCAAGCAGGAATAATAAATAACAAAAATATGTGATATACTATATTTGACGTTCGCACGCATGCTTGCGGAAAAACGTCACTGAAAGACTACAAAAGATCGGGAAGACCTTCAACAAGCTCGACCCCTGAAAATGTCGAAACCATTCGGCAACTTGTGCATAATGATTGTCGGGGAAACAAACTACAAAATTGCCACCATTGTCGTGCATCACAAGGAACAGTCCAGGAGATCCTCACATGAGAATTGGTCATGCGCCGTGTTGCTGCCAAGGTCGTCCCCAAGGACTGCTGACCCAGGAGAAGGAACAATGCGTTGAATTCTGCCAGCTAGTCTCAAAATATTAACCACCTTGTATAAATTTAATTAATGTAAGTATCTATGGATAAGGGGCACCTATTAAAAGGCAAAAATGGAAATGCATTCCCTCTAGCATTAAAAAATCCCATCTAACACGAGCAGGACACGAAGCTGTACCATTGTCGCTTAGCCATCTGTACTATTTTAAGATTAGCCCAATATGAGTAAACCAGACACAACTGTCTTTATTATATTTCCCTCAGACCCATCACTGGTAGCTGTAATGAGGTGTTTCAGAGTGGCAGCCAGAGCTGCATGTGTTACGGACCAAATGTAAAAATGTGATAGTCATCACTGAAGCCCAAGGGCAAAAAGAAAAATGTCTCAATCGACATTCATATCGAGGGTAATATTTTTATGCTACCTGAGTGTTTTTCGGTACATGTCCTCCTCTGTGATACCCAAGTAGGTAAGAGTTTCATTCCACACAGGGTTCAGGGTGTTCTTCACAATCTTGGTCTTCAGCTTGTTCGCCTGGAAGATTGGAAAGAAACGTTGAAAAAACAAACAAAGTGCAATTATAAATGTAATTCATCATTACTGCATGATAATTTAATCATTTAGCAGACGCCCTCATCCAGAGTGACGTACTATAGTGCTTTGAGTCTCTAGCAATGAATGAATCTACACTGGTACGTAAGATTACAAAAATATGTGATATACCATATTTGTCCTTTGCACGCATGCTTGCGGAAAAACGTCACCGGAAGACTACAAGAGATCAGGAAGACCTTTAACGAGCTCAACCCCTGAAAATGCCGAAACCATTCAGCACCTTGTGCATAATGATCGTCGGAGAACAATCTGCAAAATTGCCACCATTGTCGTGCATCACAAGGAACAGTCAATAATTAGCAAACGGCGTCTAACCGCATTACCTGGAGAAGCAGTGTCATTTAAAATCAATAATCAATAAAATGCAGGATTCTAATCCAGCAAGAAAAGTAGCCATTTTAATCTGAGGTAAAAGTGCAAGCTAACATACAGAACACCACGTTTTATTCAGTTAATTCATCTTTGAATATTACACTAATTCATGTAGAAAGAAAAAAAATTTTTTTTTGCTTTTTATACACAAAACCAACACAATGGCTAGCCTGCGATATGCTATCTTGAATATTGCTAAATATTAGCATCTGTTCATTCTCTTTAAAAGTCTTCAGAATCACTGAATTGGTGTTTTAGGGGTGAAAAAAACACATGAAATGATGATGACAAAGATGCAAAGCCTTTTTAATCTCACTCCAGGATTTAGCAAAAAAACACCATCCATATGGAGTTGTGAAATCCGGTGTCTTTTTTTTCCACAAGATGTTACAAAAACAAGCTTGAGGAATTCGTGCTTGTCGAAGGTACACCGATCCAAAAAAAAAAAACATTGGTATGTATCATGATTTGGCTCAGACTTTGAAGAACACGAAGTGGTCTTATTTTCCCCCCAAGGCTTGTGTGTGCCCAAAAATAGGATGTGTGGGAGGGATGAATCGCTTGTCTGACCAGCCGGATAAAACCAGGGTCTTCATTAGGAGGCATGGTGAGCAGATTCTGCATATCCAAGGTTATTAGAGGTTGTTAAGTCATGGCTGTATGAGTAAAGACAACAAGACCATTTTTGTTCATGTGCATCTCATAGATGAATTACATTGACATTGTTTTTTAACCAGAAAATAAAAAATGAGGGATATTGTTGTCTTCTTTACACTACCATGTTGTTCAATTCTGCAGAAACCATGTGTCTATAGGCACAGATCAGACAGAGCCCACTATATACACACTATACACTATTTGGACAAAAGTTTGTGGACACCTCACCCTGTTCTTTTTTGTCCCATTCTACATTTAGTTCCCATTTCCTGTTATAAAGATCTTGTTTTAATAAAAACAACAAAATGAGATTGTAAAGTAAATGTGTTCACTGTGTCTCTGACAAACAAAACAATTTTATTTTGAATTCCATTGCGATATTAGGGAAAGAAAAAATACGTTGATGTCCGTACATCAGAAATGCGTGATCCTGTTTCCCGAACGACGAAACTCTGACTTAATAAAGATAAAAAGTGTTTTCTCCAATGTGTTTTCTAATGATTAAGTTCCTAAGGCTAGTTGCAAGTTCTTCATGTGGGTGTCTTTGAAAGATCTGTGATAAAAGATCATCTCGAAGAACCCAAGGCTGAGGCGAAAGGAACCAGGAAAGAAAACATCTCTCTGTTACTGTCTCTCTTTATCCTGAGGTGATTTGCGACTGTGTGATGTAACTAACAGCCACGGCTTTCAGCCCAGGCAACGTTTTTCTCATTGAAGGACAAGAAAAATGAAAGCAGAACAGACCTTGCAGGCACCAGGGAGCAGGTGGAGCTTCACATAAGGGTCAGCTAAACCATTGAAGTCCATGGGCTTCAGACCCTGTACCACAAAAAGGCAAAGAGATATAATTCAATATTCACAATGACATCATAGACACTTTCACCAAATGCACTTTAACCCTTAACAACGAGGTCATAAAAATCTTAAAAAATGCATCATTGGTTTCAGTCTCAATATGCTTTTCTGATGTTCTATCATTGAAATTCTGAGGTAAAAGTCAGTGTTTCAAATCAAATGTCACTGGTTTATAACAATAAGAATGTCTATTGTAATTGTAATTAATTGTATTGTTGAATTTAATGGTGAAGCAACTCTTAGAACATCAGCGCTGAAGCGTATATGTGTTCATCACGCCAACAAAAATGTCACGCGAGGAATATAAATAAATAACTAAATAAAAAGGTTGGAATTTCAGACGTTTTCCTCACCATGGTGGATTTCCACCACCTATTTCTTATTAACTTTGCCCAGGATTACTTTACATGACAACTGTTGAAAATTGTTTCTGAGACCACTAATGAAACCGGTGGGGGACCGTGAGAGATTTTTATGAGAGAAATAGGACACTCGTATTACGAATGTATTTGTCATTAATTAGAAATGACAGGAATGCGAGCGAAACCCTATGCAGCTTCGGAGGTGGTTTAAATAAAATCATCCTCCCAGTCAAAAAACGGAGAGCAATGAAAAAATGCGTACATTGGCGCGTTTTATTCGTCGTTCATGAACGATTTGTTCACTTTGAACGAGTCTTTAATGTGACTCAGAAGAACGAGTCGTCTCAAAGAGTGATTCATTCGTTTTCTACTGGAAAGCGCACGAGCAAAGCATCGCAAAATCTCCGTAGGTTATGTTCAGGACACCAAATTGAGTGGTTCAGCTCTCAAATCTTTTGGTCCAAATCGTTTGTTCTTTCATCACGTGACTCCCATGGACGATATGAGGTGCGTTAAACAGAATTGAGTCGTTGAGTTGTCGGGTCCATATCGTTTGTTTTGTCACATGACTTCCATATACGCTATGCAGCAAAATGACTCAAAAGAAAGATTTGTTCATTTTGATGGCGGCGATTTAAAGAATCAAGTCACTAAAATGATCCGATCTTCCCGTCACTATACAAGGAAGAACCCTTGAGAAAAACCAGACTCAAAGTGGGACCTTATTTAGTTAGCTTTCGTGTTCTGTAATATCCTTGTTAGTTTGTTAAAGGCAAATTCGCCACTTATGATGTTAGTCGGAAAAAGCAGAAAGACCTTCTCCCTCTCAGAAAACCAAAAAAGCATAAGCTGCCCTTGAAGACTGTTTAAATAGTGTCCCACGGAAATCGAATTTCTTTCAAATCTGATGAGGCGTCCATCATACAAATGCATAGAACTACCTCCAGAGTTTATTAGAAAATGTAACCAACACGAACGCTACCTAATAGGAGTCCAGAATTCAATGGTGCGACGTATCCTGCATGTCTGCCCCCTTGGAGAGTATTTTTATTCTCCTTTTCTCCAAGAATTTATTTATTCTTCTTCCCTGCCCAACTTCAGTGGCACTCTGTGCTTAGCCTGCAAAGTACTTCATACGTCTTCTTTATTGCACTGTAATGATGCCACATTGTCCCTAATTTGTATTCCTGCCCCACTTTGACCAAAGGACATGGTGCTTTAAGAAGGCGAGGAATAGCAGACAGATCTATTGATTGATAGGCATGCTGGAACAAAAAAAACCCCTCAAGTGCTGTCATTTTGAATTTAATAGCTCACATTTATCAGGTATATTTGCCTTGTCATTTCTTATTAATCTCAGGCTGATTTGTCAAACCCCATTCCACCCCCCACCCCATGTGGAATCTTTTCCAGTTAGTTTAAATATTGGTGTCGCGGCATGAATAGAAATGTCTGGGTTGCTATTCTTTTCTGGGCTTGAACTGGAAAGGACTTGTCTGAAAATGAGCTCATTAGGATCCTGTGCCCTGCTAATACGTCCCCGTTGGGTTTGAATTCAGTTGAACCAGTGCTCAGCGTTCAGACAGATTGCTACAGGCAAATGACATAATCTTGACATTAATATAGAGAAATTTTTATTAAATAAGTAATTAGGGTTCTTTGGGAGGCCACGGATTTTGTATTGTTGCTATGTTGTGTAAGTTGGGATCCTGGTTTAAGATCCAAGGTTTAGCGTATTCCTTAGGTCCGACTAAACTACTGATTATGGATCCAGGCTTTCAATCGCCCATTGACCACAGATCAAGGTGAACAATGATTGTAGAGGTTATAAGAATCTACTCTTGCACTTATACAATAAAGGTACTCTTTGTTTTTTCCAGAATAGCCATGGATCCAGTGGATACAGATCCACTATTGATCTTATTGAAATTTCACTAAAGCTGGACCACAATTCAACTAATCACAGTCATTTAGGTCCAGATAACTCAGATTACAAAATGATGCAAATGTTACCAAATATTTGACCAAAAAAAATCCACTTCCTGGTACAGGGAGCAGGAGAAATGCGTACCTTGGCTTTGAGGACGGTGCAATGCAGGGAACTTGATGATGATTCATAGAGCAGGTCAAACTCTAGGGTGCCTAAAGAAGCTGCAGATATAAAAAAAAATTCCATCATAAACAGTTTTTTATACTGTCAAACCAGGTTACGTTCGGGCTTTGCATTGTACAAATGGCTTGTGGATGTCTGAAATCATGGAAAAATGAAATTTCAGCTGTGATATAATGGTCATTTACGTGGTATCAGAGAGGCTACCTCTGTTTACAAGAAATTGCTTTATTAATCTACGTTTGCACACTATCACCTTTAAAATAGTCCCCTTGCACAGCAATACAGCGTTCCCTGGGTTCTTCCGGAATTCTACCTGGAAGTCTTCTTTTCGAAGCGCGTCGAATACCCTCTGCGATTCCCACCGGATCTCTGCAATGGTGTCAAAACGTTGACCTACGAGCCGTATCTTCATCTTCGGGAAGAGGGCAAAGTCCACAAATCACCAAATCTGGTATATCTTGTGGAATGTTCTCTGATGATCATCATGCACAAGTTACTGAAAGGTTTCAACATTTCAGGGCATTGAGCTTGTCGAAGGTCTTCCCGATCTCTCATCGTCTTCCAGCGACGTTCTTTCACCCTTGAAGCGCGCAAAACACCTCGTCAAAAGTATGTCCAAGATTTGCCCAACCAGAATTTTATGTTTGACTTGCTGTCCATGATGAAATCGCTGACGTGGTAATGCAACACCGCCGGTCAGCACCATTAGTCTCGCAACTTTTTTGATACCACCTCATATACTAGAGTATTTTTAAAATACCATGTGTATACCATGTTTTTTTTTCTTTTAACCTTATTCATGACATGGACAAATGTCTAAATCTGAAGGAAAAGGATTTCAAATCAAGTTCCTAATTGCATTACACTAAATCAATTAACAACACACTTAAAACATTTAAACATTCACAAATTCAGATGAGTACGGCGCAGTTATTCTCTCTTACAAGCCCCATTTTTTTATCTGTACATCAGACTCACTGTTATCATCACTGTCACAGCTGTCAATCTCTACAGATGTTTCCATACTGTTCATCATTGACAGTGTCCCTCCACCCCCTGCTATCCCTGGAGACAGCGGAGACAAGAGTCCCCCTCCCCCTGAGGCTCCTCCTCCAGCCACTGGTGCTGTAGACCCTGCCTGGTTCGGAGACAGCGAATCACAGACAGAGGATGTAGGAGACAGGCGGGGAAAGTAGGCGGAGATTTGCCTGATGGGCCTAATGGGGCCGGGGCAGACGTTAATCGCCATGTGCTCCTGAATGGAGATGGTCATCCTCTTTCCCTTCTGCACGGTCATCTAGCTGGCAAGTAAAAACAAACAGGGTTAGATTAGATTGAATTAGATTAGATCAGATTGAATAAGTGAAGTCCAACATCACGCAGTTAAAGACTGTATTGACTATCAACTTTCGATTAGATTTTCTAATTGGATTCTTTTGTAAATAAGCCTGCGTCCTATAAAGCAGTGGTCCTCAAAGTTTTTTAGGTCAAGGACCCCTTAGGCGATGGACAAATGGAGCAGGGACCCCCAATACAAAACGTAGCCACTGATATTAATAGAAAGCAATCATATTACACCGTAGTTATAATATGTTAAGACAATTTCTACTGTTGTACATTTTCATATCATTTTCAAATCTTTCAAAAAGATTTACGCATCATCATAAACATATTTTTCAATTTCAGAATTGAAAAATACACAATTTGTTAAGTTGTTTAGTGGTCTTTTATTTGAATAGATTTTAAGTTTAATCGAACTTCAATGTAATAATTATAGATTATTTTTTTAACAAAAAATTATTTGCGATTCATTGTTCATTTGCAGACCCCCTGCAGTACCGCCGCAGACCCCCTAATGGTCACGGACCACCGGTTAAAGACCCATAAAATAAAGCAAATAAAGTTTGATGAAAAAAGTTTGATTCTGTTTTAATCACATGCAACCTGAAAGTGTTTAAAGTTCTTTTTGCTTCCTGTTTGGCAAATTTCCATTCGTATAGCGATTTTTATGAGGGGCGTTTGAGTCAAACCGGGACTTTTAAGTTATTGAGTTTATAAATAAAAGAACAAATTTCAAAGAGTGGAAACCGCATTTATGTTTTTTTGAAATACTCCCTGATGCTTTCATACATTTATCCCAGTGTTTAATTAAACTTTCTTTCGGCTTCTCCCATCAGGGGTTGCCACAGCGGATCATCCGCATGTTTGATTTGGCACATGTTTTTACGCTGGATGCCCTTCCTAACGCAACCCTCTCCATTTATCCGGGCTTGGGACCTGCACTAAGAGTGGCTGGGGTTGGTTCCCTGACCGGGGATCGAACCCGGGCCGCATCGGCTAGAGCGTCGCATCCTAACCACTAGACCACCGGGGGACCTTACCCCAGTGTTTAACTAACGTCTTGAAAGATTCACCACAGCTTCACTTTGTCACCAATGCTAAAATCCTGACCTCCGAGGAACTCTTTTAAGGGTCTAAATAGTAACTCAGTGCATACTTTAGACTGCAGGTGGAAAGCTGTCATGCTGAGCATGCACTATTTTTAGGCGGGAATGTTTACAGGAATGACTGCTGTGGGCTGGAAAAAACAGTCGTCTCTGATGGGCATATGGCCATTTTAAATTTGTGTTGAAATGTCTTACTGCGGCTGAACGTCTCATGAATGTACTCTGCTTGAAGTCTTTTGTCACCTCACGCTGCCATCTTGATTAGCGTTCTCTAGTCCGGCCCGTGACATGTGCACCGCCTATTAGCGATAGGACACGCTAGCTGCTTACTGCTGCGTGTAGTACCGCCATGCTAACATCTAGTTATAATACCTGTAACATTAAAAGTCACGATTTGACTTGAACACCACTCATAATTTTTTGTACAAGCTAAGCAGCAATACGTTACAACCGAAATTTGAACAATATTTTGATTTCTGATGAACAAGTCGACGCAAGGAAGAAGTGTTCTATGCAAAGACTAAACAGAAATATTAAAAAATAAATAGAAATATTTGGAAATGCTTCTGATTCTGAGCCGCATGAATTTCAAAAATTTGAGTGAAGTCCGGAAAGAACCAGGAACCGAACCATGAACTGAATCCAAATTCAAGGCAGGTTCATTCATTCATTCATTCATTTACAATGAATAATAATTCAATTTTTTCTAATATGTTATTTTTCCATAGTAACAGCCCCTATTTGGGAAATGACTCTTCATCGCAGTTCTACCGTGGGTGAGAACAGAGAGACTGAGAACGAGGTGTTACAATATTAGAACAAGCGAGATATAATTATAAATCTGTGAGTCACAGCTGCACAACTTAAAAAAAAAGGAATCAACACATTCTGACCAATCAGAATCCAGACATCAACAGTTTTACAATAGAAATGCAATATGTTATTAGAACGCTATTGGTACCACATCTCAATAATAATACACATATACAAGGTGGTATCAAAAACTTTAAAGACTAATGGCGCTAAGTGGCGCTATTCTGACCCACGTGCGTTACCACGACTGCGATTTCATCACGGACAGCAAATTAGAACAAAGAGCAAAGTAAAATTTGGCGCAAATCTGCCACACAGACACATGTTTGACGTACGGCGAAGCTGCAACGGGTCGTCCGAGGTGTTTTGTGTGGCACTTTGAGAGAGGAAGGACATCGCTGGAAGATGACACGAGGTCAGGAACGAGCTCAACCCAAGAAAATGTTGAAAACGTTTGTGCGTGATGATCTTCCTGTGATCTCACTACCGCACCCCCACCCTACTCGCCAGATTTGGCTTCTACGGACTTGGCCCTCTTCTCAAAGATGTACAGTAGATGCGGTCCCCGTTTTGACACCGTTGAGGAGATCCGGCACGAATCGCAAAAGGTGCTTGATGAGCTTCGAAAAAGAAGACCTCCAGGAGAACCCAGGGAACGTGCAAGAAGGACGATAGCGTAGATAAATAAAGTCGTTTCTTGTGTGAACAAAACTATTTTTTAAACATTTAAATACTACGTAGTGTATGTGCAATTAATTCTGCCAATTAAAATTTTGTAGGACACAGGTCTTCAAACGGGAGGCACAACCCCTACAGGATCCGCGGCGTTACTGCAAGGGGGTCCCATAATTAATGTTGAATCACTAAATAAACCCAATCAAATTATTTTTAAAAAATAAACTTAAAGCTGATGTTAATGAAAATGTATAACAATCCACCTGACAGTAAAATGTGTGAAACTGCAAATCTATTAAAAACAAAAAAAAAAACAGTGAACAACTGTGTTAAAATCATTAAAAAAAAATGTTTTTTTTAATGATGCATAAATCCTTTCAAATTATTGGGAATAGTTTGGATTGTCTTAACATATTATAACTGGCGTAATATGATCACCTTAGAGGTCCTTGACTTGAAAAACATTGAAGCCAAAACTATTCCTAGATCATTCCTACAATGTTCTGCTTAACTAAAATGCTCTGTGATGCTGAGGTTTTTTGCATAACATCTATGACCTGAACAGCTACAAACATTATTATAATTGGTCAGTAATCACTATCAAGCCTGATAAAGCAGAAAAGCACATAAGTGCATTCATATCTCTGAAAACTGAATGCAAAGTGGAGAACCAGTTCACTTCCAGTTATTAAAATCCACAAAAAAAAAAACTCAAGGACACCAAACACTATTAAATCTGCCCCTGAGACCAAGTAATGGAGCGGATATATGCGATACGCATTCCGGTTAACCTGAGAGTCCTGCGTAATGTGCGTGATATGCTTAACCCCTATTGTCGTTTGTCATCAGAACTGCGAAAGTAGATAAACTGCTCATATCTGTGTGAAAGCTGAGCTTTTGAGACGTTAAGTATGTGAGTAACAATGCATTTCCAGTTCTTCTTTTTCTTCTTTCGGCTTCTCCCATTAGGGGTCGCCACAGCGGATCATCCGTCTCCATACCCCCTGTCCTCTACATCAGTGGTCCCCAACCCGTGGGTCAATTGGTACCGGGCCCCACAGAAAGAATACATAACTTTATTTCCGTTTTATTTATGATTCGGTTTTATTTTGGAAAATTAGCGGATTCTCTTCGCCACATCTGTCTATGACTCACTCTTGATGCATGTCAAGATGCCTCGGTCACATGTCTTACCTCGATCCGCTACCTTCTTAAAAGGGGCTGCTCCGGCCGCTAACACATAATACATTAGCGCTAAATTCAAACCCCCAAGCGAGCGACAGTGGATTCACGATTATTATTACATTTAAAAAATACCAGTTTTTAGGTTCGTATCATTTCATTTTGTTGTATATATCCACCAGACCATTAAACCGGGCCGTGCCGCAAAAAAGGTTGGGGACCGCCTCTCTACATCAGTTATTTTTTGCTAAACAATTAATTTGAACCCCATTCTCAGGTAAACAAACTAGCTTTCTTTTATTCTTTTATTCCTTTCCCCTCTATTGCATCTTGCTAACACTGCAGTACATGACCATGTTTTTTTTTTGGAAAGCTGCCTACAACAATGACTGGGCAAATTCTTGAAGAAAAAAAACACAAAAAACCCCCAAACCTCTCTGAAATCACGTCACTGTTGAAACATGCAGCGAGTGCAGGGCAAACAGCGTAGCGGGTTACTTGTTTTTGGAAATTCACAAATCATTGTCAAAGTTTCAACTGGGGATAATTGCAGAGGAAGGTAACATTAAAACGTTCTATATTAATAACTCTGGAAACGAGGCGGCAGATGGATTTTATATCCAAGTAAATATTGAAAAGAAATCCAACCAGTTTTCGAACCAGCAAATGCAGGCTTTGTTGAACAAAAGGACAGTGTAAGTGCAGAATGCAATGTACAGAATAATTTCTGTTGTAAAGGGGGATGATAGCGATACTACACCAGAATGGTGTTTGCATCAGAACACTTAATTTAAGGGCATGAAATTATGAATTGTGCTCAACAATGAAAAGCTAGCCTTAAACTCGATCGTTACTTATCTGTCCAACAGATTTTTAGGCCTCCAGGGTTAAAATTAGGCCTAAAATGTAAGAGGCTGGTTACTAGGCAACTTTGGTTGCTAGGCAAATATGGTGTCGATACAGAATTCATTGTGGCGTGCTTAAAAGTATAAAATATTTCAGCTTTGAACGTAGCATTTAATGCAGTTATAAAAGACATGTCTGTTTCCTATATGACACCGTCAGCAAATCACACATCATCATTGCTTCCAACCGAACAATCACTTCGTATTCGCATGCTAACATACGTGCGTCGGGTAAAAAAAACTATTAATCCGTATATAATTATTTGTTGATGTGCTACACTTTTTTAGATCCCGACCAATAATTTGCGACCAGTATTTGATATATAGATCGAGTTCTCCTGTTTCTCGAGCGCGTTCTCTCAGTGCCGCTGATGCTACGTGAATACGATTACAGATTGACATGGCAGAGGTAGAGCTGCATCTTTGCTCTACAAAGGCCATGAGTTAGAAGTCAGAAGGCGCTTAAGTAAATCGATGATTTGCTGTGTGTTTGAACCAAAGAAATGAAAGTGATTTATCTGTACCATGATGAACTGTATAGCATCATCATTTTTCGAACGCATCGTAGTGCATTGAATCGAATCGGAATCGGATCGCACTGCATCGCAATAGGAGCGAATCGTATCGCATCGGTAGCTGCTTTACACTGTATGTATCTTTAATCGTTACTCATCACCATTGTTGGAGCTTCAGATGTGTATGAGATATAGTTAGGCTGAATATTCTGTCAAGACCTGGCAACCCTGGTATAGTCTAATATCAAGGCTGAAACACTGGAGGATGACGTATATTGCTTTTATATCACAGACTATTAAAACATTTTTCAACAGAAGGAGAAGGACATTTTAGAGATGAAGAAATGCAAAAGAGCTCAAAATAAAAATTTAATTTAAAAAATGATGTGGACTCAACCTTTGATGGCTGTCAATTGACATGCTAGTCAGATGTTAACACTGAAGCAAAATGGCCGAGAGAATAAACGTAACATCTGTTGATGCAGTCATGAGCTCATTGGAAAAAATAAATAAATAAATAAATAAAACCTGAGCTGGATTGTTATGCTAACAGATGGTACTGAGGAGCTTGACTGAAATGAAAATGACTCTGGGATTGTAGCGTATGATAATTAAGAGACATGCCAATGAAGTGAGAACTCCAGTGCCAGAAAGCTCCAGGAGTGTGACATGACTTGAAATGACAAATTCATGTAGAGTCTGTGTAAAAAAAATAAACTAATTGAACTCAGGATGTGTGTATAGGTGATTCGATCACGTGATTCTATCCCAAGTTTAATTCCTAATTAGTTGTAGCCTGTTACGATCATTTTTGCTAAGCAGACATGGTCAACAACCAATCATGCATCACCATTGTTTCCCAACATCGAGTCATTGATCAGCATTGTCTCCAGCTGTGAAGGACAGTAACGTGACTTTATCGCATATTTCCACTTTACTGAAGTATTTCCTTTTGGGGAGACTTGAACTTTACTACATTTCAAAGTCAAATATTTGACTTTTTACTCAACTACCTTTTGTCAAGCCACCAATCAGGTTCGAGCGCACGCTTTATTTATTTTTTTTAACGTGTTTTGACTGGCGCTTCTTGAATCTACTGACAGTCCAGCATCAATTCAACAGTAAGAACATTTAGAGATGTATTAACTCCAGACTCGAACTCGCCGCAACACCCGTGGCCTCATTTGTACGATTTTCTTTGAAGTATTTGAAAAGAAGGTTTTGAGCTCATGAATTTTTAATGGGGATCAATCAGAGTTTGACTCATTTATATCGTTCCATTAATTGATCGGTGTGTTAAGTTCATATCAACTGAGTTGATTAAGCAAAGAGTCTTGTGATAAAAAGGATAATAGGAACATTATAACCATAATAAATCATAGTATTTTTGGATACTTAAGAACATTTGAGGGCTAATATTTTTGTACTTTGACTTAAGTTAAAGTTATAAGGGACATTTTTACTTTTACTGGATTAATAATTTACCGATTGTAGCTCTACTTTAACTCAACTGCATGGTTTGTGCGTTTGCTTCATCCACCACTGGTCTCTATCAATGAATCGCTAATTACCATCATTCCCAGTGAAACCAGTGAACCAACTTCATCACTCACTGATCGCAATTTTTTCTAACGATTAGTCATCGACTAATCATCGTCATCGACATCATTGCTTTCCAAACGATTGTTTTTAACAGTCACTGGCCATCATTGCTTTCCAGTGACATCAATTGTTTGTCACAAGTGTCATTTTTCAGCAATTACTCACTGATTCAAACCATTTCCAGTAACCATTCACTGATCAACCTTGTTTTTTTTTTTAAACCAATCATTGACCAACATGGTAACCTAACACTTAATTACTAATCAGCATTTTTCCAACAATGAATCACTGGTCATCATTTATTTCGGAACAATTATTCAATGACCATCATTTTTTCCCAATGACAAATGACTCATCATTATTAATTGCTCAACCAGTGATCACCAATGATCCCAAAAACTAACCACAAAACCATTGTTTTTATTCTAACCAATCAATGCCTAGCAGTTGCTTTTTAGTGACTAATCAGTCATTACAATTGTTTCTCAACAATCAAATTTCCGACAAATACTCACTGATTAAAATAATTTCCAACAACTAATCACTATTGTTTTTCTTAAACCAATCATAGGTTACATAGAAAAAAAATCTCGAGTCAAACAAATTTAAAACTAGCTACACGTCGACAGTAACGAGTCTACATGATGAGCGCTGGACTCGGGTGAATGCATTTTTTAAGTACACTTTTTTAATTATTATTTTTTATTATTTTTTTATTATATATATTGTATATATATAACTTTTATTGCATTTGGCAGATGTCCCTTATCCAAAGTAACTTACATGTATCTCAGACACCTGTGCAGCTTTGGGGTTAAGGGCCTTACTCAGGGGCCCAGGAGTGGCAGATTGGTGGGGCTGGGATTTAAACTCAAGACCTTCAGATCCTTAGGCATTGAACCGACACCATTGATTTCTTAACAATAAGTCAAAGATTATTATTATTTCCCAATGATTAATCAATTATCATTCTTGATATCTCAACCAGTCATCGCAGATCTCCAATGATCCCAATAACTAATCACAGACCATTGTTTTCTCCATAACCAAACACCATCATTCCCAACAACCAATCGATGACCGACACTATTTCCAACAACCAATCACTCATCACAATTGTTCTCATGTCTGATCCTTTTCGCATTTCTTATCTATATACAGACATTCCTGTGGCTTTTCTTGCAGGGAATAACTCACCAGAAGAAGAAGAAGCATTAGAATGCATACCTGCTATCTCAAATGACACAAGGGCCGAAATTACCCACCATGTAATGAAGTGCAGCTCAATTAATCACGGCAGAGACGCATTGTAAAGCTTAGCCAGATGCGATTCCGCAGATGTATGGGAGGGAAAGACGGTGTCATCATAAAGCATTTCTCAGTAGGATTTTCAACCTTTGGTCAGCGTAAAAATTATTTCCCAAATCATACTGTAACTGTCCATTTAGTGGTGGACAAAGTACACAAACCATGTAGTTGAGTTAAAGTAGAGATCCCACTGGGTAAAAAACGATTCAAGTAAAAGTGCTGCTTTAAACGTTCACTTGAGTAAAAGTACACAAATATTTGCCTTCAAATGTACTTAAGTATCCAAAGTACTATGATTTATTATGACCGTAAAACTTTCTTTCGGCTTCTCCCATTAGGGGTCGCCACAGCGGATCATCCGTATTCGTGATCCGCATGTTCGATTTGGCACATGTTTTTACGCTGGATGCCCTCCCTAACGCAACCCTCCCCATTTATCCGGGCTTGGAACCAGCACTAATGGCTTGTGCAACCCTAATGGCTGGGTTTGGTTCCATGACCGGGAATCGAAGCAGGGCCGCGGCAGTGAGAGCGCCGAAGCCTAACCACTAGACCACCAGGGTAGACCACCATTTTGTTACTGTCAACTGAAAAGACTCTAATGTGACCGTCAGCACACCAGTCTATTAATAGAATGATATTAATGAGTCAAACACTGATTGATTACTGATTATTAATGATACCACCAAGCGCCAATCAAAACAAGTTCAAAACAGAGCGAGCGCTAGATCCTGATTGGTGGCCTGCTGTGTGTTTGACTGTTTAACTTTTTATCCACTCATAAATAAAAAGGACGACTGATTTCGCGGAATAGTTAAGTAAAAGGTAAGATTTCTGACTTGAAATGTAGTGAAGTTACAGTAAAAATCTCCCCAAATGGAAATACTTCAGTAATGTGCAGATACACAAAAAAGCTACTTAAGTACAGGAACGAATAACATTTACTTCATTATTATCCACCACTGAAAGTACCTGAGGCTCAGTTTCACTAAACTAGATTTCACTCTTCAGCAACAAAATCTGTATTACAGTGGTAGCAATTCAGATTCAGGTGCTTTTACCAAAGGACATTGTCCCAAAGTAACTTTACAGAGAAGTTTAGGTATAAGTTTAGTACCTATAAGTTTGTTCCCTATAAGTTTATCCCTAATGAGTAAACCGATGGTGACTGTGGCATGATAAATCCCTGAGATGGCATGAGGAAGATACCTTGAAAGGACCCAGACTCAAAAGGGAATCCATCCTCGTCCTCAACATCGATTTTCCATTCATTAGAGTTCCATTGTTGTTGAGGTGTTCAGGCACTTAAATGCAGACCTGGCCGTGCAAATTATAGTCCTAAGCCACTGTATCAGACCGTTGTTATTAATTAGAGTCAAAATCCAGTCTTAAACTTGTTGAGTTGCTTGAGTTTGGCTGTTCATGTGGCACCATCCTCAGCTGTAAAAATGGTCTCCAACGGAAGAGAACTCCATCCAGAGGTAGGGCGTCGTGATGAATCAGGTGGTTTCGAAGGGGAGGCGGTAGCTCAGTGGTTAAGGTTCTGGGTTACTAATCGGAAGGTCTGGATTTCAAGCCCCAGTATTGCCAAGCTGCCACTCTTGGGGCCTCTTGAGCAAGCCACTAAACCCCCTCCAGGGGGGCTGTATCATGGCTGACCCTGTGCTCTGATCCCAGTTTTCTAACATCACTGAGATATTTCAAGATAAAATTTTACTGTGTTGTAAAGTAAATGTGTCTATAAAAAACACCTTTCTACCTTGAAGAAAGGGACAGGATCACGTGTCACTGGTACCTCAGCAGGGAATGGTGAAGGGAAATTAGGTGTTCTTTACAGGGACAACACATCTGAAAATAAATATGATGCGGTATCAAAAGGTTTCGAGACAAAGCGTCCTCTCTCAGACGCCTTGGCACTATAAATCGCTATCTCGGCGGTCTGGGTGCTGGTGACAAATTTTCGATGCACAATGCAGCGAATTTTGAAAAAGCATGCCCTTGCTCGAGCTGGTGGAACTTGGAGATTATGAGCACTGTGAAGACATTGTACATTTAAGTTTTGTCATCGGTAATGATCCCCAACATGAAGGACGGGTCATCCACACTACACTGACGGAGTTCTTGGCAGACTTCAACGCAGTGTTCCTTCTGCTCTTATGTTAGCAGCCTGGAAACAACCTTGGCAGCAACACATTACATGTTCAAATCCCACAGGAGGATCGTGGATTGTTCTCCAACAAGCTTGTTGAAGGTCTTACTGATCTCTCATCGTTTTCCAGTCAAGTTCTTCAGCCCGAAACACTTCAAACGACTATTTGCAGCATTGCCGTAAACTTGCCGAACGTCTTTGTGGCAGTTTTGCCCAGTTTCACACTTGCACTTTCTTCTAACTTCTGTCCATGTTGAAATTGCAGACTTGGTAATGTTCAGAATTGCACAAGCTGCACAGCTTCCGATGTCTTTTGGCACACTGACGTATAAATGTCGGTGCTCCCTGCGACTGCACGTGCAGCCTTGTGCTGCCTCTGTTGGCATGTTCCAAAACTTGTCTCGAAAAATACAATTAATGTATGAGTCTGGAATGATTGACAGCTGGGTAAGTATTTTGAACGTTACCATTTTATCTGACCAATTGGAACCCCTGCTTTCTACCAATGCCCCGCCCCCTATTACTCACACTAGTAATGTTATCCTTCACTGCTCTGATCTAAAAATCACTTACGAATTCATCTTACTAGCGTTTCACTGGAACAGCAACACACACACACACACACACACACACACACACACACACTTCTGTTCAGTTCATTAGGAAATTTTACGAGTGGGCACAAACACACAGGGCCGTGAATAAGCAGATGGAGGGAAGGAATTAAAAACGGTCTTGCGTACAATTTCACGTGACGCACGACCCATCCGAGGCTGATTGCACGTCCCTGAATGAGATCTAACAGACACGTGCGAGTGTCGGAGGATGAACAGATCCGAGGAGGAAGTGACGGATCGGGAATGATGAGTGTAATTAAAAGCGACGGAGGTACACAATGACAGAGAACGAGAGAGAGAAAGAGAGAAGGATAGAGCGAATAAAACAGAACAAGAGACAGAACGAAGAGTGATAACGAGAACAAGACAGAAAGGATGAGAATGGGAGAGCAAACAGGAAAAAAGGGAGACTACGAGAGAACAAAAGAGAACATGAGAGAGAATCAGAGAAAAAGAAAGAGGAGGAGGGAGAGAGACGAAAAGAATAAAAGAACAGAGAATGAGAACGAAAACAACAAAACAAGAGCGCATGACAGAGAATGGTAAAGAGAAAGAGAACAGGAAAGAAAATAAGCAGAGCGAGAGCGGCGACGAGGGGATGTGAAAACGTATGAGAACGTGAGCGAGAGAAAAAAACGAGAACGAGAACAAAAGAGAAACCTAGTGGAAGTACGAGTGAGAGAGAAAACGAGAGAGAAGGAGAACAAGAGGCAGAATAAGTGCGAGACAACAAGAACAGGAGAGAAAATAAGAGCAAATAAAAGAGAAGGAGGAAGAGAGACCAAACGAGAGCGAGAGAGAGAAGGAGAGAAAAAAAGAGAAAACAAGAGAGAGAAGGAGATTGACAACAAGAGAAACCGATAGAGAACTAGATACAGAGAAAGAGAGAGAGAGAGAGAGAAAGAGCGAGAGAGAGAGAGAGAGAGAGAGAGAGAGAGAGAGAGAGAGAGAGAGAGAGAAAGAAAGAGAACAAGAGAGAAAATGATCAGAGCAAGGGATTATGAGAGAATGAGAAAGAATGAGAGAGAGAGAGAAAGAGAGCGAGAGAGAGAAGGAGAGAAAAAAAAGAGAAAACAAGAGAGAGAAGGAGAGAAAAAAAGAGAAAACAAGAGAGAGAAGGAGATTGACAACAAGAGAAAACGATAGAGAACCAGATACAGTGAGAGAGAGAGAGAGAGAGAGAGAGAGAGAGAGAGAGAGAGAGAGAGAGAGAACAAGAGAGAAAATAAACAGAGCAAAGGATTTTGAGAGAATGAGAAAGAGAGAGAGAGAGAGAGAGAGAGAGAGAGAGAGAGAGAGTGCAATTTCTCCATTACGCAAACTTCTCATCTGCTGTCTTTGATGAATTTCTGCTTTTTTTTTTAAACCCTCGTTTTTTGTTTGTTTTTTTCGTTCCACTTGTTGTTCTCATTGATCTCGATGTCGTTCAAGCGAACGAGTATGAAAGTGCAAAAACAATTAAAAGAACACAAAAACGCCCCAAAAAAAGGAAAACACATCACAGAAGGACAAACGAGACACGCTGGGTGTTTATAACAAGAGCTAATTACAACATCGTCTTACCCCCTAGTGGCTGAACGGATCGCCACAGAAATCTAATGGAGCGTCTTCCCGGATGAGTGGAGGTTATTATAAGAGCAAATGGACACTAAATATTACGGAACGGGACGTTCAAAAAAGCACAAGCGCGTCCATAAACTTCTGTAAGTCCGTAAAGCGGAATAAAGCAGACAGCTACAGCAACAGCAGCATCACACACACTCACACACACACACACACACACACACACACATCTGTTTGATCCTTATTGTGACAGATTTAAACAGCGGTACTTGCAGGACGTGTTCGCGGGTGTGTCAAATCCCGGGGGATTGTTTTCACGTGACGCTCTGAAGCACGCAAGTCTCGGCACGAGATCCAATTATAGATTTCCTATTTATTTATTTATTTATTTATTTATTTATTTATTTATATTCGGCTCGAACGATGATGAAGTCGCAACTTGATGATATTCTCTGTTTTTGTTTTTTTGTCAGATCACGTAAGGATTGGCCGCGTTGTTTTTTTCAGAACGCACGTGAATCTGATTGCGACCTCATACACACACACACACACACACACACACACACACACACACACACACACACACACACATACCCTGATTCTGAGTCACCACATGACCTTATTTATGGAGCATTACGACAACTTGGGTTACGAGAAACCCACAAAGAACGGGAGAATAAACAGCATTACGATTATTTGTGACGAGGCCCAAATATATGCATGACTTCAATATGTGTGTGTGTGTGAGAAGGTAATTTATTCATGCTTTTCTGGTCGGAAGAGCACACACAAAAAAGCGCAACAGCTCATTAGTCCAGGCTCGGCTGCAGGATAAAGGGATGAAAAAAAAACAAAAAAACACAAAAAATGAGAAACTCCAGGAGAGAAGCAGCAGTTAGCGCACCGGGACACGCTAAGCGTGAGGCGAGGGAGAAGTGCGAAGCGAAGACGAGGACTTGATACTCCACCGTAATTGCTAATAATGCATAACGATCGTCATAATCAGTATAGTTATATCATTGGTCTAATAGAAACCATGCGAACTGCCTGATTTATCACTGCGTCTGGATGGAGTTCCATGAAGTTATGAAGTTACTGAGCAACGAACTTTGAAATCGAAGTGTAATTAATACATACAGTCTCCAACAATGGCTTAGGATTATAGTTTGCATTTAAGCGCCATCACTGGGGGATATTCGGTGTCGAGGATGAGGATGGGTTTCCATCAGAGACTGATTAATCTCAAGGTTTCTTCCTCATACAATCTCAGGGATTTGTACGAGGTGGTATCAGGACGTTTCGAGACTGGCTCTGTTTACAAGAAAGTATTACTGTAAATTCCGGACTATAAAGTGCACCCAAATATAAGCTTATACATATATAAGATGTATATTTTAAACATAAATAAGCCGCACCTGTCTATAAGCCGCAGGTGTCTACACTGAAACTAATGAATTTTACACAGGCTTTAATGAAAGACAGTGTCTGTTACATGGCTTGTATCTAAACAGTAGCCTACCAAGAAAGTCATTGTTCACTGTCTTCCTCCTTCCTTTCCTCAGTTTTTCTTTTGGCATCGTCGTGCGTTAAAAAATCACCATCGGTGAAGCTTTTCTCCCGATGCCGTGCAGCTCAGAACACAGGTGAAGTGTGTTTTCATGCCCGGTTGTTTTCAGCGTGACGAATGATCCACATTTCCTGTAGACATATTTATGATGTGGTGCGGCCGATTCAGTGGGAGCGCATCTGATTTAATATAAAGAGTTTCATTGGTTCACCTGAACCCGTTCCGCAATTTCATTGGTCTAATGTTGAGGGGTTCAGTTTTTTTGGCTTGAAGTTTGTAAAACCGGGAAAAACCGAGGAAAAATCCATAAATTATCCGCTTCATTGTTTAAGCCGCGGCGTTCAAAGCGTGGGAAAAAGTAGCGGCTTATAGTCTGGGAAATACGGTATATTTATCTACGTTTTCCCGCCATCGCTTTCACAAACAGTCCCCTTGGACAGCAAAGTCTACTTTTCAAAGCAACGGTTTCAAAAACGGCGACCTTTGAATCCGCAGGAGCCAAATCTGCCGAGTAGGGTTGGGGGTGGAAGTGAGATCGTGTGGATTGTTTTCCGGCGATTATTATGCACGAGTTGCCAGGGGTTCGAGCCCGTCGGAGGTCTTCCTGATCTCTCGTCGTCTTCCGGCTTTGATCGAAACACCTCGAACGACTCGTCGCGGCACGTCCAACGTACGTCACGTCAAACGTTTCCGACGTCGCCCGGTTTCACACAGAATTTCATTTCGTTTGATTTTTGTTCTAACTTTGTAATTAAATCGCAGACGTGGGAACATAAACGTATATGCAGTAAACTTCTACATTCTAACTTTATAATCTCTTTATCTCTGTAAAGCTGCTTTGGGAAAATTGTTAAAAAACTCTCTACAAATCAAACTGGATTCAATTGAAATCTCAACCTGGTAAAAAAAAATTATGAATCGCGTATCATAATGACGTGTGAAAATCACAATAGAAATGATTGAACCACGTGTCAATTATAATTGAAAGTAAATGAAAAAAACAAACAAACAAATAAATAAAAATGAATGAATAATGTGTCATCATAACGTGATAAAAAAATTGGATTAAACCAATAAGTGAAAATAAATCACCGTATTATTTGAATTACATGAGCACACAAACGTTTCGTGTCGAAATATGAAATACGTTAATCTTGTCGAAAATGTATTAAAAATAATTCAGTCGTGACTCTCTGGTCTGGCTTTTTTTTCTTTTCATAGCTGTAATTACCAAATGGTTATTTCCTACTTTCTCGTCATAGAATTGTTGAAAAACGTGCTTAAAAACATGCGACGCTTCGTTCTTACCTCTTTAAAGTGTGAAACTTCTGAACTCCGGCGCACAGGTGGCAAAAGAACGAGAGAAACGAGTGATGATGCGTCTATTCAGCCTTCATCCGGATTCAGCCTCAGCAACCGAGTTACAATAGAAAAAAGAGAGAGAGAGAGAAAAAAAAGGGGAACGAGAGGAATTCAAAAGTGCGTTGAAAAGAAACGGCGGGGAGAAATAAAGGACGAGAGAGAGAGAGAGAGAGAGAGAGAGAGAGAGAGAGAGAGAGAAAGAGAGAGAAATTCCTGAAGAGTGTGTGGTCTTGTGTTGTGTTGTATGTGTGAGACTATTTCTAATCTCCCTCTATCTTTTTCTCTTCCTCCCCCTCCTTCGGTTTTCTCTCACCCCTCTTCACTCGATCTGCAGTATCGTGAGACGCTGAGCCTCAGAGCAAGGTTTCATCTCTCTCTCTCTCTCTCTCTCTCTCTCTCTCTCTCTCTCTCTCTCTCTCTCTCTCTCTCTCACTCTAGTTGTCACTAATTGTAGTTACAATAATGGCACCTCAGTCTAAGTGACAGACTCTGTGCTATTTTTTGCAATGTACAGTTTCAGTGGTGTGGTTTTTTTTTTTCTTTTTGGTTCTTGATACCTTTCCCACATTCCATTCCTTATCTCATACACACAATTCGAGGGTCTAGCAGTAAAGACCACTCTCTCCATTCTTGTCCAGTAGGGCTAAACAGATAGGAAGAATTCATGCTGTAATAAACACCTGGCCTGATTTACAGAAAAAAAAGGTTTCCTCTGATTCTAGGATTATGCAAACGAGACCACGCATAAAGTGTCATAATCCAATGTAATATTCATACATGTGTCATAATTACATGTAATACCCATGAATCCACATATAAAAACTAGGGCTGTTGATCGTTTGAAAGATTTCGTCGCGATTAATCGTACGATTGTCGTGGGTTAACTCGCGATTAATCGCAACTTAAACGCACATTTTTTTAACCTGTTCTGAAACCCATGATTCGTGCTGGAATCACGCGCAACACACGTTGATAATATGTTATAATCGCACGTAATACACGAATCGTGTTAAAACCACATAGAAAAACTAGGGCTGTCGATCGCTTAAAGATTTCGTCGCGATTAATCGTACGATTGTCATGAGTCAACTCGCGATTAATCGCACGTAATACACATGAATCGTGTGTTAAAATCACGTGTGAAACATCTGTCTTAAAAACGCGTAAAAACACGTCGCTAATTTGCCGTAATCACGTCATACACATGAATCACCTGTCAAAATGACACGTGAAAACAAATGAATCATGTACTCGAATAATGTAATACATCATGTGGATACATTTATAATGTGTCATAATCCAATGTAATACATATGAATGTGTTATAATCCCATGTACGAATGCATTAAAATGCCATAATCTTATGTTATATACATACATGTGTCATAATTACATGTAATCCACATGAATCTTGTGTTAAAACCACAAATAAAATCTAGGGTTGTCGATCGATTGAAAGATTTCGCCACGATTAATCGTACGATTGGCGTGAGTCAACTCGCGATTAATCGCAACTTAAACGCACATTATTTTTACCTGTTCTAAACCCCATGATTCGTGTTGGAATCACACGCAATACACGTTAATGATGTGTTATAATCGCACGTAATACACATGAATAATGGTAAAACCACATATAAAAACTAGGGCTGTCGATCGTTTGAAAGATTTCGTCGAAATTAATCGTACGATTGTCATGAGTCAACTCGCGATTAATGCATATATAATCATACATTTATAATGCGTCAATGAGATGTGATAGAAACCATCAATATCGTAGAGAAATGCAGTAGAACAGAGTGCTACATCACAGCAATCTCATACAGTGAGAATGTACGCCATTATTAACGCAAGAAACCCAATGAATACAATTCAACAGGTCTCCTTTCACTGTAGCCACAACTGCACTGCCTACATGCATCATCTCTAGCAGAAGCATCGATATTCACCTCATCATATGGGGTGAAAGAACAGCAATAATATGTGTTCAGATGTCTTTTCTTCCTCGATTTAGTCATCGTCAACATGTTCGATCTCAGCCAGTGACAATTTGAGTTCCTGAAAAATCACAGAACCGCTAGTGGACCAATTGGGGTGTGATTGGTGTCAAAAACATCGACCTTTGAGCCGAATCTACATCTTCGGGACGAGTCCGCAGGAGCCAAATCAGGAGAGTAGGGTGGGTGCGGGACTATTCCCCGGCGATCGTTATGCACAAGTTGCTGAATAGTTTCGGAATTTTCGACCATTGCCCTCGTCGAAGGTCTTCCAGATCTCTCGTCGTCTTCCAGTGGGTTTTTATGTGGTTCTTTCCCAAACTGTTACCACAAGTTGGAGGCACGTAATTGTACAGGACGTCTTTGGATGCTGTAGCATTAAATTTCCCATTCACTTGAACGGTGAGACCCAAACCTGTGCACAAAGCTATCTCCATGAAGATGTCTCCTGCTATACCAAACTAGTCCAAACCTACTGAACACATTTGGGATGAATGTGAACTCTGACTGCACCCCAGGACTCCTCACCTCACCTACATCAGTAGCTGACTTTACTCATGCCCTTTGGCTCAAAAAACACTGTCTCATTTAATCAGTTAAAGCACTGATCCAAACACTATATAACAGGATTTAACACGTGTCTTATATACAGGATTCCGCACTATAGTCCCCCCCCCCCCACACACACACACACACACACACACACACTAGCCCAGTTGCTAGGCAACAGAGAGGGACCTGGAAAACCCATCCAGATCATGACTGCAGTGCTTCGATTGTTTTTTTTGTTTTTTTTTGCAGGTGCTATGTGGAGCGACATTAACAGCGTCCCCTGATAAAATAAAAGCAACAGCATCAGCGATGAAAAGAGTTGCAATCTCACATCTCAAACCGTTTTTTTTAGCTCGAGCGTGTCGAAAGTCATCAAGGAGCAATCACTCAATCTGACTCAGACCGATGAAGGCAAGCAGAAGATGGGGCTCTGGGTACTGAAAGTCTTTCTACAAGTTTGGTAGGCATCATTCAGGCTTGAGATCTGTTTTCCTCTGTGCGCTAAAGCTCGGGTGATTGCAAATCCTGCTCTCCAGGACAGAATCGGATCGTCGACTTCTAGAATTTAGATCCGAAAACAGGTGGAAATCCGTGGCTGTAGGGTGAGAAGAAGAGAGTGACAACGGCGAGTTTTGCGAATCTCATAAAGCCGTCTTTCATTCACAATAAAACACAGAAAACATAGTTTTTCAAAATGTTGTTTTTCAGTTTCAGAGTAATGTTCCTCATCCTCAAATTGCAAAAATACTGTACATAATATCGTCAAAATATTCTACAAATCTGGAGAAATCTCAAAGGACAAGGGTGATCTGAAGATCTCAGGTATCCACTATTGATGTTTTTTTTGGAAGTGTTGCTGCCATCACATTCAAAACCATCTTATTTTCTGCTTAAAATAGTATATATATCTACTATGAGTTTATGCAGATTCGCAAATGAGATTTACATTTTACACAGTCCCCTCTTTTTCTTTTTTCTTTTTTTTTTGGGAATCAGCCAACTCCTTTCCACCATGGGGTTAAAGCCACCCCTGTTTCTTTGGAGCATCAATTCCATGGACTCAACAGCATCTAGACGGCAGTTCATTTTACCTGCATCTTTATTGGCTAGCGTAACACAAAGCTGCTTTTCTGACCAATCAGAATCCAGAACTCAACCTCGAGACACAACAATATTGGGCCTTGCTTTCCTGTGCTTGAAAATGTAATTTTATGTTACAAATCTCTTGAGATTTACAAAACGCAGAATCGGTTTCTCCCACACAGGCCGACCCATGTTTCTTCTGAAATGGGCTCGAGAACAGTTAGCGGCGCTGAGTGGGTTCACTGCTCGGCTAATGGAGGAGCTCATAATGAAGGCAGATTGCTGGTGTTTTATTTTATGGCCAGGCCACTCCAAGTACTTTTCAGGTGATCACTGAAGGGTAAACAATCCAAGAGATACAAAGAGATGCATCTTCGTTTAAGTTCGAACAATTAAGTAGACGTCCCTGTCTTAGCTGATAAATTCTTAAATATTTGATTATTTATATATATAAATATTCCTTTCTGTTTCATGAAGCTTCTGAACTACACCAACTAGTGAACATGTGGAAAAAATATATATATTACATGTGAAAATTACGTGTAAATAATTCATATGTAAATATCACGTGAAAATACATGAATCATTTGAAAAAAAGAACAAATTCAGTCATATGTAAAAATCACGTGAAAATAAATCATACATGAAATGAGGTGAACATTAAAAAAATCACATGTAATAATAAATAAAAATAAATAAATAAATAAATGTTTTATTAGAAATTGCACGTGAACATACATGTTTAATTTGTAGAAAACATTTGTAAAAAAAAAAAAAAAAGAAAAAGAAAGAAAGAAAGAAAGAAAAAAAAAATAATTCATAAATATATAATAGTTGTATTAATAGTATTATTGTGAACATTAATAAATCATTTGAAAAAAAAGTACGAAAAAATTGGAAATAATATATCACGGAAATAATTATCATTTGTTTGGAAAAAAAAAAAGGATAAAAGAATAAAAGATCAAATATGGAAATAAATTAGTCAAATGTAAAATCACGTGAAAAAAATAAATAAATCCATAAAATTCAGATGAGAAAACACATGAATCAGATGTAAAAAAAAAAAATAATAATAATATTTTAAAGAAAGGAAAATAGAAATGAATAATTTGTAAAAGAAAGAAAGAAAGAAAGAAAGAAAGAAAGAAAGAAAGAAAGAAAGAAATACTGTGGAAATAAATGTATCAGATGTAAAAAAAAAATATATATATATATATTTTAAAGAAAGGAAAATAGAAATGAATAATTTGTAAAGAAAGAAAGAAAGAAAGAAAGAAAGAAAGAAAGAAAGAAAGAAAGAAAGAAAGAAAGAAATACTGTGGAAATAAATGTATCAGATGTAAAAAAAAAATCAAAAAAGAAAAAAGAAAATCACGTGCAAATGAATGAATATGTAAAAAATTATAAATCATAAATATCACGTAAAAATACATGGAACATTTGTACATTTCAAAGAATCATAAGAAACGTTTACAAAAAAAGATCTGAGGAAACATTTCTGTGGGAAGAAATGAGTTGGAAAATAAAAATCCTCGCAATAAATGTGAAAAACGTTTAAAAACACGAGACGTAAAGTGCCTGAAAACGACGAGGAGCCGTGCTGCGTCAACAAGTTCCATTCGATCGGCCAACAAACCATCACATACTGAACCTCTGACGCTGTAGAATCACGTGACCTGGCAGTGGACCTGAAAGAAAAAGCTTGAGAGCAGTTTATTCTTTTTGTTTTTTTCCCCTGATGTAATCGTAGTAACTGTTCATCGGAGTGCATCTTCTCGGCATCTGCTGTGGGGGCGATCGGCTGGCAGGGGGAAGAGGAGTCTCGGCGGAAATCTTTTGGCTGGCTAAATTATTCATTCATCATCTTCACAGTGTGAAACGAGGAACCTGCAGGACGTCTAACGAATCACGTCTTGTTCATTCACCTCACGTCTCTTTGGAATCGTTCTCAGGTGACCACTCTGTAATGAGCTACCCCAGGTTGTCTTTTCATTTCCGGGCCCTAAGGTGATCGCCCTAATGCGCCAAAGGGGTGGAGCTTACGATGGCTTCAACCGCCGGACTTGTACTTGTGACCTCACAACGTGCCTGTTTTGCATAAATCTCAACACCATACAATAGTAGTTTAGAAAGGTCACAAAGTTCAAATCCCCCACCGCCAAATCCCCCCACCACGAACCCGCCATTGCTGGGGCCCTTTGATCAAGGACCTTAACCCTCAACTCCTCATGTGGAAGTCGCTCTGGATACGGGCGTCTGACAAAATGTAAATGTAAACACAGAGCTAACCGTGTTAACTAGCGGTTTAGGCTACTAGCAAGCTAGCTCAATTTACAAATAAAGTAGGAAAGTGGAAGCTCAGTGAATAAGATTTTGGACTTCTGACTGGAAGGTCAGAAGTTTGAATCCCAGCATTACCATTGCTGCCACTGCTGGGCCCTTGAGCAAGGCCCTTAAACCATCAATCTATCTACTGTATAACTCAGATAAATGTAAGTCGCTCTGGATAAAAGCCAAATAGCACAAATATAAAGGGAAAAAAATTAAATTTAAAGATTAATTAGAATTTTTCTCCTAAACTTTTGGCTAAAATTCTTATTAACAAATAATAATGCAGGAATTAAAGTCAGATGTAAAAATACATGAATCAGATGTGGAAAAAAAGAAAAGAAAAAGAAATCACGAACGTAAATGAATAATTTGTAAAAGATAAAAAAGATAGAAAGAAAGTAATTCATCATGTAAAAGATCATAATGTGATGTTAGATGTAAACCTTAATGGACCATTTGGGGAGGAAAAAAAGGAAATACAATGTAAATGAATGTATAATATGTAAAAAAAAAAAAAAAAAAAAAAAAAATCGTGCAAATAAATGAATATGTAAAAAATCATGAATCCTGTAAAAAAAAAAAAATCACGATCATTTGTTAAAAAAAAGGAATAATAAAAAAAAAAAGATCAAATTTGGGGAGAAATTAATCACATTTTAAATCATGTGAAAATAAATCAGATGAAAAAAATATAAAAAATAAATAAATAAAAATAACATTCAGTTCAAAGAGCAATGTTTTCGTTGACCAAAAAAACGCTGAAACGATTGCCGGAATGGAGAGAATGTGCATTTCGAATGTAAACATATTGGTGTGCATATGGCCTCGATTTCAACGCCCTAACATGAGGGTTTTGATTACGGCAAAGGGGCGGAGCTTACATTCCGTTCAACCGGCCAATCAAAGACTTGTGACATCAGAGCAGGCCATTTATTTTTTACCCATTTTTTTTATCTCGTCACCAAAAATTGTCACTGGTTACAAAACTACCCTAAGTGTTAAGTACACTAAGGTCATGTTTGGTATGAAACCGACCAATCGTCGGGCTTATACACCAAGGCGTTACAGTGATAATACTTAACGCTTGATTTGGCGTGTTCGGAATCGGACATGAAGACGCTATAGTTTTTTTAAATACTCTAATTAACATGTGCATGGACAAATATGGAGCTTTATGCAAATGTATGTCAATTTACAGTGAAACCAAAGTAATGATGGTGTTTTAAATGACGTAAATTATCAGGACACCAAACGGAACTTTTGCTATGTTTCCACACGGACGGTTTTAATTGCCGGATTTGCGCATTGTGGCGGATTCTGGTGCTCGATTCGAGACTTGTTTTTTTTTATCTGAGCAAAGACAGGACGTCATGAATAAATGTGTGTTGTGTTGAAGGTTTTCATTTTGTATTAATCGCGCAAAATCTCGCTCCTGGATTGATTTCAGAAAATGTGAATCTCACAAACACACAACACACACACACACACACACACACACACACACACACACACACACACACACAATGACTCATGCTTGATTAGCGTGCACGTGTAGCTCTCTCCAGTTCTGGGCTGTTTATTGGACTTTTTATTTTTTATTTATTATGGACACATCGCCATCTAGTGGGCGTAAGTGGTAATGGCGTAAAATGGCTTTACTTTCGTTTTCCTGTAGACTTCCTCGATCTGAGTCTGGGTGCGTGTGTGTGTGTGTGTGTGTGTGTGTGTGTGTGTGTGTGTGTGTGTGTGTGTGTGTGTGTGATTAATAAGAAGGAAAAGAGATGGCAGATAACCCGGAAAAGAGTGTCAACATGAAAAGGTGAGACTTCTCCCTCTTCAACTACTGATGCTGATCAAATCCTGAACAAATCGGTTGATTTATTTTTTTATATTTTTTATTTATTTTTTAATCGAATCGTACTCGTTTTAAACCCCAAATTCGTATTTCCAATGTAAAGCACGTGACTGATTTGCTGGCATGTGATTGGTTGGATCTCCTGCGAAACAACTTTTCCCTGAATGGTAGTCAGAAATGTAATATTTCTTGTAAATGTACATGTAATTGAGCTCCACATTTATTTTGTACAGGACCAGTCTGAATGACAGAACCTTCAGTGGTTAGAAACTGCTCACCATGAGCCTCTTCCTGTTCCCTTGTTTTTGGTGGTGTTCCAAAAAAAAAAATGGCTACTACCCTGGTCCACTCTCCCATGTACAAGAGATCAGGGAGCTCAGTGGGACTTCCTAGTAAAAAGAAAGAAAGAAACAAATGAAAGAAACAATCCTTCCTAGGCAGGTAGGGGAAAAAGAAAAGGAATAAATTAAGTTGGTAGAAAAGAATGGAGTACAAAAGGTATAAATAGTAGCTAGATAGGAAGAAAGAAAGGAAGGAGAGTAGGAAAGAAATGATGTAGATAGGTAGGAAAGATGGAAGGACAGTGGGTATGTAAGTATGAAGGAAGGAAAGGAGGGTAGGTAGGAAAAAAGGAATCAATTTAGGTAGAAAAAAAGAAAGGACAGTAGGTAGGTAGGAAAGAAGGAGGGAAGGTAAGTAGGAAAGAAGGAAGGAGGGTAGGTATGAAAGAAGGAAGGACATGGGGTAGGTAGGAAAGAAGGAAGGAGGGAAGGTAGGTAGGAAAGAAGTAAGGTAAGAAGGAGGGAGGGTAGGTATAAAAGAAGGAAGGACAGTGGGTAGGAAGGAAGAAAGAAGGGTAGGTAGGATAGAAAAGAAGAGAGGGGGGTACCAAGGAAGGAAGGAAGGAGGGTAGGAACAAAGGGGGTTGGGTATGTAGGTAGGAAAGAATCGTATGAGAATATTGAAACGTTATATGTTAATTACGAACTCGAATAATTATCAGTTTGTAAGCAATGACTGTATATAACTGGTATGAGCCCCGCCCCCACTAGAGGATCGTGCCGGAATAATTATTTTAACTATCTTAATATAAACACACTGTTGCAACGGAGTTCCTTAATTTCAGTTTCCGATCAACAAACATACTCAAAGGAAATTAATTCATAAAATTATTTTTGAATCTTCACGTTAACAGTAACATTGCGTGTTACGAGGTTTCTATTAGAAAGCCGTGTCAAATATTAATCGTAAGCCACTCATCTTAAACTCGGCGAACGATAAAAAGCCCCGCCTTCTTTTACTCGATTGACCGTCTCGAACATTTCCCAATAATGTAACAATCTCAAAAATGTTACACATTGTCTCCCTTACGATATACAAACGGGTGCAAACATCGAGTGGGGGAGGGACTTATTACAGCACCTTTTCTCTCATTGGCTAGTGGATCGAAATTTGGATTGTTAGCTCCTGGAAGTAGAGACTTTTAGAAACGATGATTAGCAAAAAGATAAAACGGATGATTTAACATATGTTTTTTGTTGTGAATAAAAACTAATAGGCATATATATATATATATATATATATATATATATATATATATATATATATATATATATATATTATATATATTATATATATATATTTTTTTTTAAGCACCTTGCATTTGCAAATTATGTCACAATGTTAACCAATCAGAGTTAAACAATCAGCACGGCTTGGAGACTGTTGGACTCCGTGTTTGCCGAATAATGTATACGTTTAGCTAGCTGCTTAGACACTTTCTCATGTGAAATGGCAGACACTGAGAATGTTGACCTGATTTTAGGGTGGAAAAGGTCTTTTAATGCTTGTATTTATGAGGAGAGACAGAATTCATTCCGAACTCAGGGAACAGTAAAATCGATCGGCTGTGTTCGCTATTTTCATGGACACTGTTATTTTTAATGCCATTTACTGGGGTCTCAGTATAAACCCTGATTAATTAATTAATTATATTAATTATAGCTCTCTTTTCCAGTCCTGTGACTGTCGCTCACTACAAGGCCGGCATGGTGCTGAGCGGCGTAGGGGATGCCCTTGGTTTCCGCTGGGAGTTTGTTTATTCTGGACCACGAATCCAAAAGGTATTTGTATATATGATTACTACTAATGTCCTGCTTCTTAAAATCGTTATATAGTCTATAAAATATTACTTGTATACTAGGGTTTTTCCCAGTAATTTTAATTCATTACTGTACTTAAGTACTTTTTTGCGTATCTTTACTGAAGTATTTCCATTCGGGGAGACTTTAACTACACACAGAGAACTGTGTTTCCCCACGGACCATTATTACCGACGCACCACCCGCTTAACTCTGGAGCGTTCTGTACAGGTAAAAACACGCTGCAGAATGAAGAAATGGAGGGGTGAGAAGAAGATTCATATCGAAACCCGTTTCCACCACATAAAGTTTGCCTTTTACCTTCGGCCGTGTAGTGTATATCGAAGCCCCTCTTGGACCTGAGATGCTCCTCAAATGGCGTTTGTGAACGTTGTGATAAACCATGATTTCCTTGTTCATGAAGTACACTGCCAAAGAATAACACATTCCCATCTTTCGAATTTTGTAGGAGGTTCAGTCTCTTGGTGGATTGGAGAACATCGAAGTTAGTCTTCCTGATTGGCGGGTCAGCGATGACACAGTGCTGCACTTGGCAACTGCTGAAGCTTTAATCACAGGTTTTTCCTTTTGGTACCGAATCAACTTTTTTTTCCAATGATATGCCTGAAGCCAAAATGTCCTGTTGTTGTCTCATAGGTAAGGAAGACGAGGAGCTGCTGCATGAGGTAGTTTACCATTACAAAAAGGCTATGGAGGATATGTACGAGAGGGCTCCAGGAATGTCGACCATCCATGGTAAAGATAAGGCATGGATTTGTTCTATAAAGTTCACAACAATTATTTTTGCGTAATACTTCTGATGCTCCATCATAGGTGTGGACTGCTTAAAGCCAGGATCTCCAGAAGGCTACAGAATACCTTACGAACGAACAAGTGGAGGTTGTGGAGCTGCCATGAGGGCGATGTGTATTGGTCTGAGGTTTGAATCAATAATAATATACTGCATACTGTGGAAAAAAAAAATTTTCATTAGAAAAAAAGAAAACCGAATTCCTTTGCACCAGATACCCACGACCAGACCAGCTGTCCTCATTGGTCACTGTTGCTATCGAGACTGGAAGAATGACCCACACTCATCCAACTGGATTCCTTGGGGGTGTGGCTTCTGCATTGTTTGCAGCCTATGCCATTCAGCGACGTCCAATCACGACTTGGGGGATGGGCTTACTGAAGGAGGCTTGTCCAATTGCAAAGAAGTTTGTGAGGTCAGCCGGATATGCCGTTCATGAGACTGAAAGAGACTGGGAATACTTTACTAAAAAGTGGACAGAGTAAGATTCCTCGCCTAAAGGATTTCAAATATTTAAACCAACATGATATAAATCAATGTCAATTCAAGAACTCTTAAATTTTTTCATCAGGTATCTTGAGAAAAGGGGTTTGTCATCAGGAACTGGTCCAGTGATCTTTCCTGAGCCGTACGGACCTGAAGAACGTGACGAGGCATACAAAAGTTTCAGCTGGTCCGGATGGGGTGGTAGCAGTGGTCATGATGCCCCGATGATAGCGCTGGATGCCCTCCTGGGGGCGGGATCAAACTGGGAGGAGCTAATGAGCCGAGCAGGATTCCATGGAGGTCAGGAACTTCTCTTGTGCTCGACTATAGAATACATAGAAAATATATACATAGAATATGCATTTGTACTTATTTAACAGCTTTTGCTTGATTAATGAATACAATCAAACATGATAAAACGGAAAAGCAGATGGTTTGAAACCAGCTTTTAAGAAGGCATTTCGGGGGAAAAAATCCAGATGGGCAAAATAAAATTTACAGTGTAAACATTTGCTAATAAAGGGGGTAGCTTACTGGTTAAGGTATTAGACTGAGGATTGAAAGGTCATAAGTGGTGCAATCCCAGGGCCACTAAACTGCCACTGCTGGGCCCTTGAGCAAGGCCCTTAAAACTTAACTGCTCTGTTGTAAGTCGCTCTTGGTTGGGGGCATCAGCCAAAAAGCCATAAATGTAAAGTGTAAATAAACAAAACCCATAGACTGTTTAGTGTAGATTAGTTTCTTTTAGGTATGTCTAGTATTACCCTACTATCACAAATCACTCCTGCCACTCTTCTCCCCCCACTGCAGGCAGGGTGGAGTGGGTGGAGAAGAGTGACAGGAGTGATTTGTGATAGTAGGGTATCTGCAAGAATGAAAGGGAAAGTTTATAGGACTGTGGTGAGACCTGCGATGTTGTATGGATTAGAGACAGTGGCATTGAGTAAAAGACAGGAGGTGGAGCTGGAGGTAGCAGAGCTGAAGATGTTGAGGTTTTTGTTGGGAGTGACGAGGATGGACAAGATTAGAAATGAGTTTATTAGAGGGACAGCGCATGTAGGACGTTTTGGTGACAAGGTGAGGGAGGCGAGATTGAGATGGTTTAGACATGTGCAGAGGAGGGACATGAATTACATTGGTAGAAGAATGCTGAGGATGGAGCCACCAGGTAGGAGGAAAAGAGGAAGGCCAAGGAGGAGGTTTATGGATGTAGTGAGGGACGACATGGAGGTGGTTGGTGTGAAAGAGGCAGATGTAGAGGACAGGGTGGTATGGAGACGGATGATCCGCTGTGGCGACCCCTAATGGGAGCAGCCGAAAGAAGAAGAAGAAGTTTCTTTTAGGTATGTGTGTGGAATCACAGAATGTTACTGCTAAGGTGAAACGTACATTTGTTTCTTTTTTTGGTTTCGTACAGGAGACAGCGACAGCACGGCGGTCATCGCATGTTGCTGTTGGGGTCTGATGTACGGTCTGAAGGGAGTGCCCAAGTGTAACTACGCCAACCTGGAGTACAGGGACCGGCTGGAGAAGAGTGCTGAGAAACTTTATGCTCTGTCACACTAAATTCACCACATCATAATTTTGCATGCGTACTTTAATTCAGTATTCCAATCTATTCATGATGATAATCATTCTTTTAATTATAATAGTGATAAAACACTGGTTCTAGAATAATAATAAGTGACTGTTGCTTACTATGGAAAAATAAGGGATTGGAGAAGGTGCAGTTCAATTTTAGAATCACACTAAGCTATTAGGATGCTATTAGGTTTGAACCAGGTTGTCTAAGCTTACATTGTGCCATGCCTATTAAACTCACTTGTCAAAAAATATTAGTGTTTGTGTCAATTATAAAATGCACAAAATCAGATCAACATAAAAAAAAAAATAGGACTCCTCTATACTGTAACAGCTATACTTGCCAGTTTTCCAAAAGGAAAGGACACCAGCCATGACCTCGGAGAAGCAATTGCTGCCACACATCGATCTAGAAAGGGTTATAAGGCCTTCACAAAACTATTTTTAACTCACCAATATGCGGTGAAAAAAAATGTTTACAAATAAAGGCAAATCTTCCAAGTGTCCCATAAAATTTGGACGAACAGTTAAATAGTATGATTTAATATTGTATAATTAAGGGGAACCATGGCAGCTTTATTTTTGTTATGATTTTTGGTACAATGCAGCAGTCACTTTCGGTGCATGGTCTTCAATCAAGTGTGATTTTTATATTTATTTGGACTTGTTACAGGGGTAGAAAGATGCAGGACGCTTACGTATATAATAACAAACTGGCGAAATATTTTTGGAATTTCAGAAGATTTACAGTTATTATGTATAAATTCCATACAGTGTTTTACACCAGTTAGGAAAATGTAAAAAAAAAAATACCCTGCACTAGTTTTTAGAGTAATAATTTCCGTTATCGTTTTATTTAGTGTGATTTAATTAAATTGATTAATTATTGTGTAAATGAGGGGAACCATTTCAACCTAATGTTTGGTGCAACGCAAAATTTACTTTTAATCAAGTGGGGGAAAAAATGAGTTCGCCTCCGAACTACAGGATGTAGAACGATGTATACAGATACTTGTATATATAATAACAAACTAAATAAAATTAAAAATATCGATCTTTTTAGAAGCTATACAGTATAACACAATAAAATACAATACAAGACATATAGTGCATTACACCAGGTTAGGATCAGACTTAATACTATATCATACAAATAGTATGTTTTATTGCAATTACAACAGTCTTTATAAGTTATATTTAAACTAAAACAATTAATTTGTAGTGATTTTGGACTTTCTGAACATTCCCTAGTTTCTTTCCCCCTCAGTGGCTTTTCATTTCAATGAACTTGAACTAATCCCAAAATAGCCACCAGCCACTTTCTCCTCTTCTTACAGCTGCTTATTTTAGTAAGACTCAAAAATTCTCTCAGGAAAAAACACTCAGGAGTTTGTTTGTTTTTTCTTCTATCGAAAAAACATTTTTATTTTACGAAGCGCCTTAAACCAGGGTGGCAAAAATCACGGAAAAACAACGCGCGTAGGAAAAAGTACAAGAAGGCCGCACCGGAGAAAAGTTTGGATCCACGGTGTCGCCTGCGCGAATTAACCGACCGGCGGCTCACCGAACCCGCGGAGGAATACAGGCATGACCCGGTGGGTTAGAGAGTGAGCAAAAACAAACAATAAAAATTAAACCGATGTGAGATGACTATAAATTTGATGCAAACAATATAGTGTAGTAATTAAAGTATGTGTACTATTATATTAGCATTTTTTTTTTTACTTTTTTACCAACTTTTTCAGTATTTATTGGTAATTCAAGATTAATTTCTGTTAATTTGACTTGTTTCAGTTTAAATCTATATAATAAATGCTTATCAAATGTAATTTTATACTTTAGTAGTACATTAACAGCTTGGGTTATTATATATAAATATTATTTGTGGGCAGGTGCCACCCTTATAAAATGTTTCACCCCCAGTGGCCACCCCAAACTATGACGTCACCGTTTTTTCTGCCTCTGAATAACTATGAATAAACCCTGATTTCTGCTCAAGTTTGTAATTTTTTATTAATTGTATAGCACTTTTAACAATGGACGTTCTCCCAAAGCAGCTTTATTGATTGCTTTATTGATTGGATACGTTTATCCCTATCGAGTGAGCCAGTGGCAAAAGCTTCCTGAGAAACGTTGAGAGGAACCAGACTCAAAATACATGTGCACATCTGGGTGGCACCAAATCATTAAAATTCCATTATTGTTGATCTGTAATGGGCATCTAAATGCAGAACTGTTTAATTTGTAGTATTTTAGTAGACTGTTTGTATTAATTACAGTCCAAATCCAGTCTCATAGTTCTTGAGTTGTTTAGTAACTTCATGGATCTTTAGGCTGGCCGTGTCAAATTGTCCTTAGCTGCACAGAGTGATCTCCATTTAAGGTCTCAACCCAGAGGAAGGTGCTAGGATGAATCAGGCAGATCTAAGAAATAGGGATTATTAGGGATCCTTATAGTTACATTAAAGTTAAAGACATTGTACTGATGAGATCATGGTGCATGTAGGGACGCTGGAAAGTAGGGGCTCATTAATAAAGAGGACCTTTTTTACATCGGATTTAAGCAAATGAAAGCAGAATCACATAAGGAAGCCTGACATCAACGGTTGGCACTGACCCTGACCGTGTTTTGAGCATGAAAACGTGTCTAATTTATCCATTATCCACATCATAGATCCATACATGGTCTAATCAAGTTATACCGTAACATATAATTTGAGTCTCTGTTTGTCCGTCTGTCCAGTCCGGCTTCTCTCGAGCACTATAAGGCCGGCATGTTGCTGAGCGGAGTTGGAGATGCTCTGGGTTACAGGAATCAGCTCTGGGAATACAACGAGTCCGGCCCCAACATTCATCAGGTCTGTAATAGTTAAATAAAAAGAGTGGAAAAATAATTGAATGATTCGTTTTTTTTGCTCATTGAGCCATGACTTCCCTCAGTGTACAATACATTTAGCATGCTAACCAGTCTACACACACTAAAGATCATTCCTAAATGCAAACTACATACAAAATACATGCACAGTGATCATGACAGCAGGAGTTCTGCATGGCCTGTAGATGACATGGTAAGAAGAAGCCCATTTCATGCACTTCCATGAACTAGCTTTATTTATTGATTTTGTTTTGTAGGAACTACAGGAGCTTGGAGGACTAAAGAACATCACTGTTGAACTTCCTGACTGGCCAGTGAGCGATGATACGGTCCTCCACCTGGCCACCGCTAAAGCTTTAGTCACAGGTTTGACTTTGAGGAAGGGTTAATTCCCTAAAAAAAAAATAATAATAAAATGAAACTTCTGGTTTATACTTTTGCATGGAAGCCTGAGCGAAAATCAATCAGTTATTACTGCCTTGTAGGAAAAGAAGGAGAGGACCTACTGCAGGAGGTGGCGTCTCGTTACGTGGAAGGTATGAAAGACATGGAGGGGAGGAAACCGGGACCTTCGAGCATCCTGGGTAAATGAGTAATGAAGCTTGGCATAATTTTAGAGTAGCTGCCCGAGCTTGGATGACCGCAGAACATTGTTAAAGAGAAACTACGGGTTTCTTCGTAGGTGTGTCTCAGTTAAGACCAGGGACTGAAGGGGGCTACCGAATAGCTTACAATCCAGAAGGTACAGGATGTGGAGCTGCCATGAGGTCCATGTGCATAGGATTGAGGTGAGGAAAGTCATTTCCCCAAAGAATGATGTCGAAAAAATTGTGAAAAACACCTCAGCGAACACCATTTTATAACATCAGATACCCTCGACCGGAGCAGCTCGATTCTTTGGTCACCGTTGCCGTGGAGACCGGAAGGATGACCCACCCTCATCCGACCGGATTCCTCGGCGCTGTTGCTTCTGCGCTGTTCGCAGCGTACGCCGTCCAACGCCGTCCAATAAGCACCTGGGGATTGGGTCTAGTGAAGGAGGCGTGCCCAATAGCGAAAGAGCTCGCGAGATCATCGGGATACGCCGTTCCTGAGACGGAGAGAGACTGGGGATACTTCACCGAGAAATGGGAATGGTGAGAATCCTGTGGCGACGTGATTACTATGTAGTTTTGTAAGAAATTCACGGTTCGGTACGTACCTCCGATCCTGGTTTCAATTTCGGTACGTTATTGCTACTCAGTTACTAACAACATTGTGTAGCACAGCTGCTAAACATGTCAATCTTACTAGCTAGCTAAATGTAGCCAAAAAAAAAAATTTTCTTTCTCTCAGGTATCTTGAATTGAGGGGGTTGTTGTTAGGAACTGGTCCGGCGCTTTTTCCTGACCGATACGGACCGGCCGAACGGGACGAGGCGTATAAGAGCTTCAGCCTCTCCGGATGGGCGGGCCGAAGCGGTCACGACGCACCGATGATAGCCCTGGATGCGCTTCTGGCCGCGGGGTCAAACTGGGAGGAGTTATTGAGCCGTGCAGGTTTCCACGGAGGTCAGCAGCTTCATACGAAGTCGATTAAACGTGAACCGAATTCACTTCTTTAGGAGAAGAAGGAGGAGAAACTAGCATTCTTCCATGTGAAGAATCTGTACAGAGCTCTTTCTGGATCTACGGACCAGTTTTATTAGTGTGTAATAGATCTAGAATATCAAATATATTTAGCTAGCAGGTTATACAGGCTGCCTGTCAGGTTACGTTACACAAGTTAGCTACATTTAACTGTACCATTAATTTGGACGTCCTTGCTATGTGCCTTCAGATTTAGAAGGTCCTTATTCTTGGACTTCACGAATTTTCCTACTGTTTTTTTCCCCCAATGTAACATTAACGTTTGCTTTTGTCAGCCATAAGTGCGTGTCCCTTCTCGGTCAGTTTGTTCTTTTGGTTCTGTACAGGAGACAGCGACAGCACGGCAGTCATCGCGTGTTGCTGTTGGGGTCTGATGTACGGACTGGAGGGAGTGCCCAAGTGTAACTACGCCAACCTGGAGTACAGGGACCGGCTGGAAAACAGTGCCGAGAAACTTTACACATTATCCCACTGAAACCATCGCAATCGAAACGACTAATCGAGAAATGGTTGCCAGAGATTAGAAGAAAAATCTCAAGCAACTGAAAAGCGAAACAGTGTCTTAGATCAATTCTGAAATCTGCTCCACATCAATGTATGGTTCAGTGTCGATTTGGATCATCACATCGAAATCGAACCAGCTAGCTACATTAATTACCCACACGGCCTCTCAGGAAAAAAATGAATATATATGAATAGATTAGAAATCCTTTATATTGGTAGCTAGCTAACTCCAACTAGTGAACGCTAAGCTAGCAAGTTACTATTGGTTGACTATTGTTGTAGATTCAAGCTGGCGAAATCGAATAACTACTAATGTATTATATTAGTAATTTCTGGACTGTTGGTAATTATAAAGCTAAATCTAAAACATTGCACATGATGTTTGTCTTAGTTTGCTCGAATGATAAATATGGCGGTGTAGGACCTTAATACAGGGTCCGCTAGTATGACGTAAAAAATAAAGAAATTAATAAAATAAACAACTTTTCCACTGTTTTACGTTTTATTCTTCTATGCTTTGGAAAATAGACAGTTGGTAGGTTTTTCTGAGAACTTTAGTTGTCGTTCAGGGGGTTGTGAAGTAGACAAAAACAATTCTCTTGTTTTATTTTTATTTGTGTGTTTTTGAGGTAAACTTGTCTTTTTTTTTACAATAAGAACAAAGTAGAGATTTTTATTTTTTTGAGAAATATTTTTGTTGAATTTTTATTTTGTATTTTTTTTTATTTTATTAATATTCATTACATTATTTTATTATACATTTTTGTAGTATTGTTATTATTTTGTAGTCGCGCCTACAGCTGGTATTACGGTTATCAGGCGCAGTAATGGCGGCCCCCTGCTCGCGCCGGTGGATCGGTTGCGTTTCAATCGACTCTATTCTCCCTACAAAGTGCACTTAAGCGGGTATTGAAATGACATGCTTCTAAGTCCTGCATATTGTACTTGACGGCGAATCGGGAGACATTTGGGACGCGCCCGGTGAGATTTCGTCTAGGGAAGATGCATGTTATAAGTACTAGTCAGAACTTAGGTAAAGGACATGATACACGATCAAATACCGAATAAAATATCGTGTATCGAAAAAATAACTCAATAATTTTTTTTTTGCCATTGTAATACCTCCATATGATAAAAAAAATAGCATGAAATAATTGAGCACAATATCTGTAAATGATTATTTTCTTTCTTTCTTAAGATCATTTCCTTATGCTGACCCTTTAACATTTCCCATGTGGCAACTACGGAGGCTGCTGGTCCGACATCATTTCCTGTCCGGGTGCCACAATCGGACAATCACCGACGTCACCCACCACAATTATGACGTCATAGTGGTGGGCGGTGGCCATGCTGGAACGGAGGCAGCCGCTGCGGCAACCAGGATCGGTGCCGAAACGCTTCTGGTGACGCAGAAGATCGGAACGATCGGTAGGTCATGGTGCATCCGATACGTAAGAAGACAGTGGAGGGCCGTGCATTTTACCCCCAGACCTTTATTGGTGTCCAATTGCTATTACAGGTATCTCAAATCTTCTACCGTTTTGTTCCAGGGGCGCTGTCCTGTAACCCCTCACTGGGGGGAGTAGGAAAAGGTCAGCTGGTGAAGGAGGTGGATGCTCTGGATGGCCTGATGGGTCGAGCTGGCGACTACGCCGGCGTTCATTTCTCCATCCTCAATCGTAGTAAAGGACCTGCAGTGTGGGGCCCGAGGGCACAGCTAGACCGAGAACGCTACAAGGAGTTCATACAGGTATCTGGATGCCCTCCGGAGTAGGGATGTGCATCTCCATAACTAATACATACTATTTCTCTCCACAGTGTTGAACCAGGCCGGTAATTTCCGTGTGATATTTTTTCCCCCAGTCGGAGTTGCTCAGTACGCCCAATCTGACTGTAATCGAGGGATCTGTCGAGGATCTCATCCTGTCGCCGGCCGACCCGGGAAAACCAGGAAAACGCAGAGTGACCGGCGTTCGCATGGGTAAGGAGCGATAGTGGTTTTGTTCCTATTTCTTTGATGCATACCCACCATCCGTTTGATGCATGCCTTCTGCGTTCGTCTTAGCCAATGGCGTTGGGGAAATCCTCGCCAGTTCCGTCGTCATCACCACCGGCACTTTCCTTTCTGGTTCCCTCTTTATGGGCCAGACCACCTCTCCGGGAGGGAGGATGGGCGAACCCCCGTCCTGCGCCAGTCTCTCCCACAGTCTGAGAGAAGTCCTCGGGTTAAAACTCGGCCGCCTGAGGACCGGGACGCCGCCTCGGATCGTTAAAGACACGATCGATTTCTCCCTCGCCGAACTTCATCTTCCAGACCCGCAGCCGACTCCGTTTAGCTTCGTCAACAAACGCACGCACTGCGAGGTGACGGCATCCGGCAGTAAAGTCGAGGTGAAAATTAATCCGGACGATAAAACATATTTTACATGTACCTGTTGTTTTGTTGGTTCGGTAGCCTGAGGATCAGCTCCCTTGTCACCTGACGTACACGACACCGGGTGTGGATCGAGTGGTGCGAGAGAGTTTGCATGTGAACTCGCACATACAGCAGGACACCAAAGGACCCAGGTACCCAATGCAGACATGGATATCATCGTTCTGGAAGGTTCCATTAAAGGTCAAGTCAATGGTTCATTTCCTTCCCACAGGTACTGTCCGTCCATCGAGTCTCGGGTTCTGCGTTTCCCAGGGCGACAGCATCAGGTGTGGTTGGAACCGGAAGGCTTGACGTCCGACCTCGTGTACCCTCAGGGCTTGTCAATGACGATGACCCCTGAGCTGCAGCTTCGGCTCCTCAGGGAAATTCCTCCTCTGCATCGGGCGGAGATTAGAACACCGGGTAGGTGTCTTTATATCGGTAGAAATGAGCGTAGAATTCACTACTGGTTACAAATTTCATGCCCTATATATCAAGTGACACTGCTTCCTCGAGATTTGCGCGGTTCTCTGACCACAGTGTGGCTATTCGTGTAGGTTACGGGGTGCAGTATGACTTCGTTTGCCCCATGCAGCTCTTTCCATGGCTGCAGGTGAAGTGCGTTCAGGGGCTTTTCCTGGCAGGGCAGATTAATGGGACGACGGGCTACGAGGAAGCAGCAGCACAGGTACAACAGCACAGAATCCAGCAGCTCCATGGTGTGAATGTTCTTAAAACTTCTAGATTGTACTTACCTGCCATGCACCGTCCTGCTTGTCTCATATCAGGGTTTGTGGGCGGGTGTGAACGCCGGAAGGACCGCCCTCTCACTCCCGCCGCTGTCCCTGTCTCGTACTGAGAGCTACATTGGCGTGATGATCGACGACTTGGTGAGTCGCGGAGTTACCGAACCGTACCGCATGTTCACCAGCCGAGCCGAGTTCAGGACTTCGCTCCGGCCCGATAACGCCGACTTGCGCCTCACGCTCAGAGGTACCATTTATTTCATCGTCTAGCATTTCTGATATTAATTTTATAGCAATCATGCATGATTTAATATTTATCTAATCTTAAATATTTATGAGTTGCATAAATGATATCTCTGATCACTTAAAATCCCCCATGAAACCAAACAAGACAAGCTGATTGGCATATCAAATTTAAATAAGTTTTTTCTGGCCCCCTTCAGCCACTTTACAAAAATCTCATATCAGGAATGTTCTGGAACATACATGAGCACACTGATTAATAAAGAGAGAATGCCATCACTTACTAACTATTAAATCTAACTATTAAACCAGTATCTGCTTATTTAGTTTGAGAAAACAGAATGAAGGGTCATATTTAAATAATAAAAAATAAATAAAAAGGGGGTAATTTTTAACTAATATACCAGTATGTGCTTATTTAGTTTGAGAAAAAATAAAGGGTCGTAAAAAAAAAATTCTAATTTTTTTTTTTATATATACTAGTAAATGCTTATTTAATCTAAGAAAACAGAATAAAGGGGTCAGATTAAAAAAAAAAAAAAAAGGTAATTTTTAAACCATAAAAATAATTTAAAAAAAGAAAAATTTTCAAGTATGTGCTAATTTAACAGAATAAAGCGTCAGATTATAATAAATAAATAAATGTAAATAATAGACCACTATATGCTCATTTAGTTTGAAAACTGTCTCTTTATTAAATTGTGAAAACAAATTCATGTGCAGCAGTACAATATTCCGATTTTATCCAGGTTTCGAAAAGGTGGGTTGCGTGTCGTCACAGCGCTACAGCGAGGCTTCGCGAACGAGCTGTGCTCTGAGCGAAGCTCTCGTCGCCCTGCGCTCGGTCACGTTGTCTTCTCCTCGCTGGAGAGAGAAACTGCGAGGCGTCGGGATCAGCGAGGCGAAAAGCACGCTCGTCAGGTAAACCGGTGCGTCGCTTGATGGAAAGAATCATTATTAAAGCTTTCTATTTTATACTGTTACTACATCTTTTTCAGCGGAGAGGAGATGCTGCAGCATAAAGAGGTCTCGTTTGAAATGCTGGCCTCCATCTTTCCTGAAATTTTAGCACCGTACCTCGAATTTTCCCAGCGGATTAAAATCGAAGGCGAGTATTTATTGAAATTAATTAAAGACCGTGTGCCTGTAATGCGTAAGCAATTCATGTGTGGTACTTGCAATGACCGATTTCCTTTTTTGATTTCCCGAGGGAAAAGATTCATCTGTGTTTCCTCCGCCACCATGCTTCAGACCTTATATGCTATATTTATACGCGTCTGCTTTTTGATCTGCTTTTCCCCACATGTTAGCGGTGTACCATCCACACTGCGAGAATCAGAAGAAAGAGATGGTGAGGATCCAGGAGGAAGAAAGTCTCACGCTTCCTCCGGACATCGACTACCTCTCGCTTCCCGTGTCTCTCTCTGACGAGGTGCGGGAGGTGCTGAATCGAGCGCGGCCCGACACCGTGAGTGCACACACGTTCGAATACATTCGTTTCCGATTTTCCCATCGCCGCCCGCGATTTCGTCTCGAGCTCGTCAGCTATTCTGTCTTCCATGCCCTGTTTTTTTCAGCTGGGAGCGGCAACCCGTCTGCCAGGCGTCACGCCGGCCGCCGTCGTCCACCTGCTTAACTACGTCACCAAGACGGAGCGCAAAACGGAGCGAGCAAGAGAACGTGTACGTAGAGACACGAACTGACAGTAAAGGAATAAAAAAATAAAAAGTCATTTAAATGCAAAAAAAATAAATAAAATATTTATTTTAATGCAAAAAAAAAGAAAGAAAATGTATGTGAATGCTAACAAAAATTTTTTTATTAAATAAAAGAAATGTCAAAATACACAAAATATTTTTGTACATAAAACAAAAAAAGCAATTCATTAATTTCATCCTCAAAAAAGTAATTTAAATGCAAAAAAAAATATTTGAATGCTAAAAAAAAGTTTTTAATAAATAAAAAAAGTGAAAATAATACACAAATTAAAAGATTTTTGTACATGAAACAAAAAAAAGCAATAAATTAATCCGCAGTTTTAATGCTGAACCATATCAGCACTAATAATAAATAGTATTTCTCCTCCGCTTTCCTACCCACGGTCTAGTTCTTCCGCCCCTCTGGTGAAGAACCCGAACGGAAACTTCCACTCTGGCCGCGGTTCGCCTCGGGGGGGTTCTGGGTAAACAGTAGCGTCGGAGAAAATCACCTCGGTGCTCAGAGAAAGACGGGAAAAGACGGGACACTGGAACAAAAGTCACGTTTGGGATTATAACACGTCACACCCACCCACACAGACACGTTCTCTGAATTCCGCCTGTGCCTCACCTTCAGGATTTTGCAGCTGAAGACGTATTTGGCACCCAGGATGTGATTCTGGGGCAGAGCCAACGTTCCGGTCCGAGCCCAGAGAATCCTCAGTGATAGGGAGACAGGAACCAGACATCCTGTCTCGCACGCCTCGTCCTGTAAAGTGCACGAGCAGGAAAACGCTATACAACGCTTTTGATAGGTTAAGGTTGCTATAGAAACAGTTAATTCACTGGGATATGGCAACAATGTATATCGAATTATTACTATACTGCTTCGTATGTATCTTTAATGTATCGTATCGTTGGCTATGATCGAGATGCAAATCACGTCGGCCTCAGTTATAGAGATGCACATGGTTCTTTAATGGTTTTCCATATTTTAATGAACAAAACCAATAAAATGAGGAAAAAATAAAAAACACATTACAGGAGAAGTTTCCGGACATTTTTGCACGACGACCCGGCTCTGCTGCGGCCGCGATCCCGCCGTCATGGCGACTGTATCCGGGGGCGCCGTGCCGCGAAGGACGCTGTAGATCCGAGCTCTCAGTGACGCGCAGTGGTCCGGCGTCGACCTACAAAAAGATCTCGCTGTAAATAAATGATCTTTTTTGCGTATCATAGAGCCAATTATGTTGCTGCACTGTAAAATGTAATTTTGCATGGTCAATACCTGAAGGTGCAGCCGGTAAAGGTGTTGTGGGCGAAGAGGACGGGGGCTCGGTTGGCGAGGTCGGAGTCGCATTCTCCGCCGACGGAAAGCCCAGGGATCGTCAGCTAATGCTCGGTTAAAGTGTATATCAAGCTGAACAGTAATTATACAATATTCTGCCATATGCGAGGCACTTTTTTTTTCTCGTCGACATGGGGGAATAAATACACACAAAAAAAACGTGTTCGTTATTCCTTTCGGAAAGCAACTGTGGCAAAAAAGAAACGTTGCGCTTGAAGTAAACACCGATCTGACAACATCAAACCTACTGACAGGGTAGGTCATGCGTAGGAACCCCCCGATTCAAAAACGTCCTATACAGTTGTATGCTTGAAATCTATGGCAAAAAAAAGCCATATGTTCCATAATTTTTGTCCATATAATACATTAGACAGCAAGTTCTAGAAATTGAGGTGTTGAAAGCAAGAAAAATGGGCAAACATACAAATCTCAGTGACAGGAACCAAATTGTGATATTTAGTTGACTGGGTCAGCTTCAAAAACATCAGGTCTTGTAGTAGCTACACAATGATTTCCTAGCAAAGGTGCTCCAAAGAAGGACGACCAGCAAACCCGCAACAGGATCGCGGGCACTCGGGGCGGGTGGGTGTGTTCAAATTGTTTCTGCTGGACAGACAATTCTGGTCAATGTAAGACAACTTGCTCAAGGACCTCCTGCCAACGTCCTGCCAAGAGATTGTGTTATGGATCAGAGCTGGTTTGGTGGCACAAGGAAGACCTACAGACGCAACCACTTGTCTGATCTAGTTTAATCTAGTATAATGTGCTGTCGTAAAAACAAAAAACGGAAGATCACTCGGATCCGTCGACACAAAAAAAAAGAAGAGAGAAAACTAAAATGAAAGGATACAGGCCCAGGTTTTCCACCAAACCAGCCAATCACTGGAGTCCCGACCTCCAAACCGACCATTGGCACTTCTGGAGGCGATAATGAGGGCGTGGCCAACTGTAACCCAGTTCATTAATTTACTTACTTCTGACTAATTTCCAGATTATGCACTAACATCAACTGTGACACCACAGAGCCGTTCCTATACTCCGTGCATTTCACACACAGTCCTCTAGTGGTGCCCTACCTGAATCAGGTAGCCTGAAGTGGCTACAGAAACCACCACTATCGTAGAGTCTCTTTTCACTGGAGCCGCAGCTGTACCTTGAAAAGTCCGTCTCGGAGATGGTCTTGGAAAAATAAAAGGCGTATCTGCGACCAAATCGATTTCTTTAAAAAGGCTATTAAATCCACGTTATTGGACGCCTGCTGGATGGCCCTGAAATCGGCAACTCGCAATCTGATTGGTTAAAGCGACGTTGTTACGGAGTTGAAGGCGAAAGGGTGCTTGTCGGTTAGATATTCGACTTTTGCTGTTCTTATAGTCGTACTTTTACTAGCTTGTATTATACACTGAAAAGAAACAGAACAGTGGACGCGTCCAAACCTTAAACTGCACAGCGTGTTCCTGCAGTATCTGCGTGCCGAAACTAGCGTTCGTCACGCTGCCGTTCACCGTCGCGGCTGTGATTTCTCCTGTGCTACTGTACGTGATCACGTATTCCACCTGAATGCGAAGAAATGGAAAGGAAGTATGTCAAAACCAAGCAAGTACTCTTGTCTCTTCCTCACGATTCCTCAGCGTATCTCTTACATACTTCAGATCCTTGAAACTACATAGCTGGTATTGGCAAAACTCCAAACACTGACCTTTGTCACCACGTTCATACAGGACGTTTCGTGCTCGGTGAGTTCAGGCTGGTTGACCAACGGGATGATGGGAATCTACAGTTTTGGGCAATGGATGTGCGTAGATGTTTACAGATATGCATTATAAATAAATCATTGTACGGACCAAATTTGGCGAACGAATGCAAACGAAATTACCGTCATCTTCGAAACGTCTTTGTCTGACGGACGGGGAACCTGTAACGTTGGAGATTTGATGTCAGGCGAATATGCTCTACGATGGATATAAAAAAAAATGGCAAGTTTGCTACAAGATCTTCAAAACATTCTCGGACGTCTTCCACGCACTTACCGTCAGAAGACCGAATCCTGTGAAATACGAAGGAAAACTCAGGCTGCTGTCTCTTCTGCACGACTGAGCGCTCACAACTCGCGAACACGTCAACGAGCCTGAGCGCAGGAACTCTTTAAAAAAAAAATCATACACAATTTTTTGAAAATAAATACAAAATCAGACTTTTTCAAATCATCAGATTGTAATTTGAGGAAGCGGACAGTAACGTACTTGCGGGATTGCGCTCGACACAAGTGGAAGACCCCATGCCCGATGACGGCTGTCTGAGCACGCTCACTACAGATGTGGTGTTGTAGTAGGTCAGAATGACATCATCTACCTGCAACAGAGGGACTTTAAAAAGTTGATGCTGCATCATTCCAAAGACGAAATGTCGTTCCTGATCATTTTATGGTTTCCATTGTAACATTGTTTTACGCTCATGTAGCTGGACATCATGAAGTCATACATTCGTTCATTAATTTAATTTAATCAATAATTGCTGCTATTTTTATGAAATCAGTGTTGCTGTAACTATACTGTACTACACTCTATGGTTAGGATATTCAACTTTTACTAAATGATTATTTAGTGTTGGGCCATCATGATCAGAAACCGCACTGGTCGGAGCTCGCAAACCGCATCTGTAGCAAACTGCACAATATATGCGTGTGGATTTAATGGCTGACAGAGAAGAAAGACATTTATTTGTTAACAAATCTACTTTTAAACAGATGTCGCAGCACTGATGGTTGAAATGCTGTAATTATCGACAAAAATCCATACCGATAGTTTTTCCGGGTTGCGTTATACAGCAGGAAAGCGGCCTCTAGAGGCAACTCACAGATCCCACATGCTGCTTATTTAAAGTGTCTTTTTTTTTATTCATTTTGGATAAATGTTTTTATTTATTTGGAGTGCTACTTTTTTGTTTCAGTTTGAATGCATGTTTACCCCAATATTTATTAATATAATTCATATCTTCTTCACCACAGAGGATCATCCGTCTCCATACTACTCTGTTCTCTACATCTGCTTCTTTCAAACCTGCATGTCTTCCATCACCGCATCCATAAACCTCCTCTCTGGTCTTCCTTTTTCTCCTTCCTGGTGGCTCCATCCTCCGCATTCTTCTATTGATATCCCCTTATGTCCCTCCTCTGCACATGTCCAAACCAATTCAATCTCGCCTCCCTCACATTGTCTCCAAAACATCCTACATGGCCTGTCCCGCTAATAAACTTATTTCTAATCCTGTCCATTGTCGTCACTCCCAACGAAAACCTCAACATCTTCAGCTCTGCTACCTCCAGCTCCGCCCCCTGTCTTTTACTCAATGCCACTGTCTCTAAACCATACAAAATCTCAGGTCTCACCACAGTCCTATAAACTTTCCCTTTCACTCTCACAGATACTTTTCTATCACAAATCACTCCTGCTATCACTCTTCTCCACCCACTCCACCCTGCCTGCACTCTTTTCTTCACTTCTCTAACACACTCTCTATTACTTTACACGTTTGACCCCCAGGTACCTGAACTCCACCACCTTCTCCACCTCTTCTGTCCTTCTCTTTAATTCTCAATCAACATTCTTAAAGCAGATAATGCATCTGTGGTGCTCTTCTTCAGCATGAATCCATACTGCTGCTCACAGATGGTCACCTCTTCTCTCAGCCTGGCTTCCACTACTCTTTCCCATAACTTCATGGTGATCTGATCAACTTAATTCCCTTGTAGTTACTGCAGGTCTGCACATCTCCCTTATTCTTAAAGATCGGTACCAGCACACTGCTTCCAAAATCAAAAACAACCTGGTTAAAAACTCCACTGCCATCTCTCCTAAACATCTCCACACTTCTACTGGTACTTCTACTTACTCCTTTTTCATTTTGTCTTCTGAACACACTACATATCTACCTCCACCCTCCTCCACTTCTACTTTTCCTCCTGTCTCTGTAGACGTCTTCTTCCTCTTCTTCTTCGGCCAACAGTAGCCCAGGTTAATACGATAATGAAGTTAATACGATGCTTCTGCTAGAGATGATGTATGTGGGCAGTGCAGTTGTGGCTACAGTGAAAGGAGACTTGTTGAATTGTGTTTTGTTGTTGTTGTTGTTGTTTCAGTAATGGCATTCATTCTAACTGGATGAGATTCCTCTTGCTATGCCCTGTTGTTACTATTCCCTCTTATCTAAAATCACCAACCTTATACACACTCGAATTCTGAGTACTGGTGACCCCTGCTGGTGAGAAGTGAGGAGATAAGATGGAGAAAGGCCCTTCAGAGGCAGCAGGTGCAATCTGTGCTGTGCTCTCTGGACCTGGGGGGAAAAAAACATAAGCGATGATAGATATATTTATAAAGACACACAAATGTTAAATAAAGAGCTGAGAGAATATTTATATAAAAGTGCAGTTTAAAATTGTTCACAGTTATATACATTGGAGTGCACAAGAAGTATCATGCTGTAGAAGTATTATGTGCATTTTATACTTATGATGATTTTCATGCTCTACATATGTCATATTGAATACTTGATATATTATCTGTTGTATACATATCGTGTACTGTATTATTTATGCATTGTGTACTGTATACTTTTCATTTTATCTATTGTATACTTTACATGTGTACCATGTTTTGTATTGTGTACTTTACACATAGTGTATTGTTTACTGTGCGTTTCGTGTATAGTTTACTCATTGTGTATTGTATACTTTACATACTATGTATTGTTTGCTCTCCATTGTGTATTGTATACTATATACATGTGTCTTGTGTACTTAACATATTGTATATTGTATACTTTATGTATTGTGCATTGTATACATTACATATTGTGTACTGTATACTCTCAATTTTATTTATTGTATACTTTACAAGTGTATTGTATACTTACCGTATTTTGTATTGTATACGTGTGTACTGTATACTTGACGTATTGTGTATTGTATACCTTACATATTGTGTACTGTATACATATGGTGTTTACATACACAATGTGTAAAGCATAAAGTACACAATACATCAAGTCCACTGTATACGTTACATATTGTGTATTGTATACTTAGTGCATTGTTTACAGTATGCATTACATATTGTGTATTGTATTCTTAGTGCATTGTTTACAGTATGCATTACATATTGTGTATTGTATACTTCATGTACTGTGTACTTTGTTTATTGTATATTGTATGGTTTACATGTTGTGTATTGTTTATATTTATATTTGTGTGTTGTACACTTTGGTTAAAGGCCACTTTTGTATCAGTTATGCGTCGAAAAAAGGTTGTAAATGTGAAGACTATTGAAATAAAGTTTTCTACATGTTTACTGCAAAACATCACAGCACAAAGCGGCTCCGGTTATACTGCACCGTTCCATACCGCAGGCTTTAACACTGCACCGTTCCATACCGCAGGCTTTAACACTGCACCGTTCCATACCGCAGGCTTTAACACTGCACCGTTCCATAACACTGCACCGTTCCATACCGCAGGCTTTAACACTGCACCGTTCCATACCGCAGGCTTTAACACTGCACCGTTCCATACCGCAGGCTTTAACACTGCACCGTTCCATAACACTGCACCGTTCCGTACCGCAGGCTTTAACACTACACCGTTCCACACCGCAGGCTTTAACACTGCACCGTTCCACACCGCAGGCTTTAACACTGCACCGTTCCACACCGCAGGCTTTAACACTGCACCGTTCCATACCGCAGGCTTTAACACTGCACCGTTCCATACCGCAGGCTTTAACACTGCACCGTTCCATACCGCAGGCTTTAACACTACACCGTTCCCACCGCAGGCTTTAACACTGCACCGTTCCATACCGCAGGCTTTAACACTGCGCCTTTCCATACCGCAGGCTTTAACACTGCACCGTTCCATACCGCAGGCTTTAACACTGCACCGTTCCATACCGCAGGCTTTAACACTGCGCCGTTCCATACCGCAGGCTTTAACACTGCACCGTTCCATACCGCAGGCTTTAACACTGCGCCGTTCCATACCGCAGGCTTTAACACTGCGCCGTTCCATACCGCAGGCTTTAACACTGCACCGTTCCATACCGCAGGCTTTAACACTGCGCCGTTCCATACCGCAGGCTTTAACACTGCGCCGTTCCATACCGCAGGCTTTAACACTGCGCCGTTCCATACCGCAGGCTTTAACACTGCGCCGTTCCATACCGCAGGCTTTAACACTGCACCGTTCCATACCGCAGGCTTTAACACTGCACCGTTCCATACCGCAGGCTTTAACACTGCACCGTTCCATAACACTGCACCGTTCCACACCGCAGGCTTTAACACTGCACCGTTCCATACCGCAGGCTTTAACACTGCACCGTTTCATACCGCAGGTTTTAACACTGCACCGTTCCATACCGCAGGCTTTAACACTGCACCGTTCCATAACACTGCACCGTTCCATACCACAGGCTTTAACACTGCACTGTTCCATACTGCAGTCTTTAACACTGCACCGTTCCATAACACTGCACCGTTCCATACCGCAGGCTTCAACACTGCACTGTTCCATAACACTGCACCATTCCATACCGCAGGCTTTAACACTGCACCGTTCCATAACACTGCACCGTTCCATACCGCAGGCTTTAACACTGCACCGTTCCATAACACTGCACCGTTCCATACCGCAGGCTTTAACACTGCACCATTCCATACCGCAGGCTTTAACACTGCACCGTTAAATACCGCAGTCTTCAACACTGCGCCGTTCCATACCGCAGGCTTTAATAGTAGGTAGAGAAGAGAGGAGATGTAGAGAGACGGAGTAAGAGAAGACGAGTGTTACCGTTCCCACTCTGGACACAGAACATGGAACCGTTGTCCGTCACCAGCTGAGGATCCACATTGGCCCGGAACATCAGCCAGCTCTCGACGCACGATCCGGCCCTTAAACCCGGACGAGACGCAACAGTGAACGCTCGGCTTACACGTAATCTGGGCATGGACCGATAAATTATAACGATATATCAAAATAATTGACTCACAGGAACCGGAATATACACTCACCTCGTTTCTCGCCTACAGTTCTCGAACACAGAACTCAGATCGGTGACGCCGCAGTCCACAACGTCGCAGCAGCAGCCGATGTCGCAGAAATCAGGAGTGAGGTTGCAGGTGCAAGCTGAAGAACAACGAACCGCACAGTGATGCATTACGGCGATCAAAAGTATTGGGACACCTGCCATAGGTGGTTCGCCAAATACTTCGCACAGTTGATTGCATCAGGTATTTAAACTCAATACTAATCATGAGAATAAATGTGACATGCTGTTTAAAAAAAATATAAAAATGATACCTTTCAAGCAAATTAAATATCAAGAAATCACAAATCTATCAGAATTTGTTAATACGTAAACAAAATTAATTAAATAAAAATAAAAAAGGAGAGAGAAAAAGACAATATTTTAAGGTTTTAAATAGTAAGAAATTTATATTATAAATAATATATATATATATATATATATATATTTTTTTTTTTTTTTTTTTTTTGAGGAACTAAATTAAAGCTTTAGATTAGTGGTACTTTTAAAACTTTTACAAATTAAATTGTCAACATTTTTTCGGCGGTACAGAAATGATATGAACAGTGTGAGTACCATCAGAAACCTGTGTAGTGATCAGGGTTTGGAGCGTAGACGCGACTGGTCCCTCAGTGGTTCCTCTGGGTTTGTTGATGTCTGGGGAACGGGTTGCGTTCGCGTCCATTGTAGCGTCTGCTGTTGAATTCACGCCGTCTGTGGAAGGGGAAGCGCTCAGGTCCTCCTGCGGCTGCTGTGTAAAGCTTTGGGAATGTGAACACAACGGCCAAAGCACACCGACGGCCACGACGAGCTGCACGAGGCTCGGCATCCGCATCGGTATCGGCATGCCCCTCCACAACTGTTTCATTCCCAAGAGCGGGGCATCCGATAACTTTACCCGGCGAGGCAGAGCGCCATTTGTACGCGTTATTTCGTTAACCGGTGTGTTTTATTGTCTAAATAAAAATATGTTGAACTATTTTCGTATCATTAAAAAAATAAAGCCACAACACGCGTCGCTACGGCGCCATTACGGTTACCAAGGAAGTCTCTCATGTTAAAGCACTTCCGTGTTCCTGGTCGCTCTGCCAATCACAGCGCCGGGGGAACATACGTCACGACGTTACCGCATTTTTAGCGCCAATTCTTTAATATATATATATACAGTACAGACCAAAAGTTTGGACACACCTTCTCATTCAAAGAGTTTTCTTTGTTTTCATGACTATGAAAATTGTAGATTTTCAAACCAAACCATCTAACACGACAAACATATTATTCACATTTTATAAAAGTAAAAGAAAAGAAAGTTAGAAAGAAAGAAAGAAAGAAAGAAAGAAAGAAAGAAAGAAAGAAAGAAAGAAAGAATAATAACAAGATGGGTGTATATATATATATATATATATATATATATATATATATATATATATATATATATATATATATATATATATATATATTATAATTAACAATACAATAACATTTACGTTTGCGTGAGTAAAACATATCAGAATAGAATATAACCTTTTTTTTTTCTTATATCAAATTTTGTTTTAATCAACATAGTAAATAACCATTCAACCTCAATCAAAAAATAAATAAAATAAAAAATTTAACGCATACATTCGGAAAAAAACAATTCGCAGAACGGTCTCAACATCCGTTCCACAAAAAAAATTAAATTAAATAAAATTAAAATTAAAAGAGATCAGCTTTGTATCTCTTTAGGAACTGGTTAGTTGGATTATTTAGTTTGCATAATTTGATACCACATTTTTTTCACTTTATTAGTGACGGAATATTTGTTATTATAAGTCCAAATCAGTTTTCTTTTAACATTCTTTAATTAAGATTTCTTTTTTATTATGATGATTGGTAAAATTCAGATACCCTGCAAAAGCCTCACAAACTACAATGCAATATTCATGTTATACCAAATAAAATGTCTCAAAATGTCTCAAAAAATTCAGTAAATGTAAGAAATTATCCTTAAGATCCATAGAATATATTTTTAAACCCAATTATTACAGACAATTGATTTGTTCTTATATTTCATATTTATTAGTCCATATTAGTTGCTTATGGGGAGAAAATTGTGTATAAAATTCCAATACTTACATTTATCTCATTCATACAACTGCACAGGGGTTAAGGGCCTTGCTCAGGGGCCCAGGAGCTTATAGCAGCTTGGTGCATTTTATTTGGGTAAAGTTATATTTATATGTATTATTATTATTATTATTATTATTATTATTATTATTATTATTATTATTATTATTATCGTAATATGTGACGTTTTAAAATAATTTTTAATGCTCGTGTTGATTTGTTGCGTTTCTCAATAATTAAAAAAATTTGCTGGTATTTAAAAAAAAAAAAAAAAAAAAAAAAAGGTACTTCCGGATTTCAGAAGCACGTGACGTGGTTGCTAGGCAACGTTTGTTGTCGGCGTCGTTAATCACTTGAATAAAGTGAATAGCGGAAAGTTGCGAATAGCGATGGCTTTACAGGTAAAAAAAAATCATTTATTTATAATAAACATTTCTTTTATATATAATATTACATTACTATATTATAATATACATTACTTTTATTTATAATATACATTACTTTTATCTGTACTTCTTGATGATGTCCAAATGTCTGCACTGTTATAGACTTTATATTTATTTACTGTTCATATGTTTACATAAATATCACATGCTGTAAATATGCTACTTATTTATCAGCACTATTTGTACGATTGCTACTTTTTGCACTTCTGGTAGAATCAATCTATCTATCTATCTATCTATCTATCTATCTATCTATCTATCTATCTATCTATCTATCTATCTATTAATCATCTATCTATCTATCTATCTATCTATCTATCTATCTATCTATCTATCTATTAATAATCTATCTATCTATCTATCTATCTATCTATCTATCTATCTATCTATCTATATATCTATTAATCATCTATCTATCTATCTATCTATCTATCTATCTATCTATCTATCTATCTATCTATCTATCTATCTATTAATCATCCATCTATCTATCTATCTATCTATCTATCTATCTATCTATCTATCTATCTATCTATCTATCTATCTATCTATTGATCATCTATCTATCTATCTATCTATCTATCTATCTATCTATCTATCTATCTATCTATCTATCTATCTATCTATCTATTGATCATCTATCTATCTATCTATCTATCTATCTATCTATCTATCTATCTATCTATCTATCTATCTATCTATCTATCTACTTGGTGAGGAAAATCCATTCATCCATATCCATTATTAATGAAGCAATAAACATCTGTAAGACTGAGCACAGATGTTTGATTAAATTAGATTATGTGGACATTTCTGCATGTTACTGCAAGACGTTGAGATTTTAGGACTTGCGATTGTGTATTCATGTTTATATGTATAAATATACATATAAACATGAATATAACATGAATATATATATATATATATATATATATATAACGAATTTAATTTGTCTTTATATCTGTCCAGTTATCTGACAGCAGACCAGCCCCCTCTGGAGCTGATGATGAGGAACTGCAAACGACAGAGGACAAAAGTCCTGGTCCAGGTTTGAGCAGCATGCTTGACTCTGATGCAGACTCCATGGACAAAATGGGAAAGAGGGAAAGTGGGGGTGAGAGTGAGTCTGAAACTGAGCAGGACATGTTTCAGTCCCTTCAGGAACCCAGTTCTGTTTCTACCCACAGGAAGAATTCATTCTCTCGTTTTCAACCCAAAACAAAAGGAGACCTCCACATACATGCTGTCCTGTGGGTACATGTGCTTTAAAGAACCCCAAAGACTAGTTTAATGACCTGCATCTAATATTTCTTTACTTTAAAGGTGCAGTGTGTATTTTAAAAGTGCATTTTGAAGTGTTAGATGAATGGTGCAGTCTGTAACATTGCTTTAAAGAAGTAGTTTGCAACACAATAGTGCAGATTGTAGTACATTAAAAGTGCGGTTTAGAATGTTGTATTAAAGTGGCAGTCTGTAACTTTACTTCGCTTTAAAGAGGCAGTTTGTGATACAATAGTGCAGATTGTAGTGTTTAAAAGGTGCAGTTTGGAATGTTGAGGCCAGTGGAGGGAAGTCATTTCAACAGAGTAATTACAAACTGCCGCTTTAAATTTATTCTTATTACAAACTGCCGCTTTAAATTTAGTCTCATTACAAACTGCCGCTTTAAATTTATTGTCATTACAAACTGCCGCTTTAAATTTAGTTTCATTACAAACTGCCGCTTTAAATTTAGTCTCATTACAAACTGCCGCTTTAAATTTATTGTCATTACAAACTGCCGCTTTAAATTTAGTTTCATTACAAACTGCCGCTTTAAATTTATTGTCATTACAAACTCCGCTTTAAATTTCGTTTCATTACAAACTGCCGCTTTAAATTTAGTTTCATTACAAACTGCGGCTTTAAATTTATTCTCATTAAAACTGCGGCTTTAAATTTAGTCTCATTAAAAACTGCGGCTTTAAATTTAGTCTCATTACAAACTGCCGCTTTAAATTTATTGTCATTACAAACTGCCGCTTTAAATTTAGTTTCATTACAAACTGCCGCTTTAAATTTATTGTCATTACAAACTGCCGCTTTAAATTTAGTTTCATTACAAACTGCCGCTTTAAATTTAGTCTCATTAAAACTGCGGCTTTAAATTTAGTCTCATTACAAACTGCCGCTTTAAATTTATTGTCATTACAAACTGCCGCTTTAAATTTAGTTTCATTACAAACTGCCGCTTTAAATTTATTGTCATTACAAACTGCCGCTTTAAATTTAGTTTCATTACAAACTGCGGCTTTAAATTTAGTCTCATTACAAACTGCCGCTTTAAATTTATTGTCATTACAAACTGCCGCTTTAAATTTAGTTTCATTACAAACTGCGGCTTTAAATTTAGTCTCATTACAAACTGCCGCTTCAAATTTATTGTCATTACAAACTGCCGCTTTAAATTTAGTTTCATTACAAACTGCGGCTTTAAATTTAGTTTCATTACAAACTGCCGCTTTAAATTTATTGTCATTACAAACTCCGCTTTAAATTTAGTTTCATTACAAACTGCCGCTTTAAATTTAGTTTCATTACAAACTGCGGCTTTAAATTTATTCTCATTAAAACTGCGGCTTTAAATTTAGTCTCATTACAAACTGCCGCTTTAAATTTATTCACATTACAAACTGACGCTTTAAATTTATTGTCATTACAAACTGCGGCTTTAAATTTATTCTCATTACAAACTGCCGCTTTAAATTTATTGTCATTACAAACTGCCGCTTTAAATTTAGTTTCATTACAAACTGCCGCTTTAAATTTATTGTCATTACAAACTGCCGCTTTAAATTTAGTTTCATTACAAACTGCGGCTTTAAATTTAGTCTCATTAAAACTGCGGCTTTAAATTTTGTCTCATTACAAACTGCCGCTTTAAATTTATTGTCATTACAAACTGCCGCTTTAAATTTAGTTTCATTACAAACTGCGGCTTTAAATTTAGTCTCATTAAAAACTGCGGCTTTAAATTTAGTCTCATTACAAACTGCCGCTTTAAATTTAGTCTCATTACAAACTGCTGCTTTAAATTTAGTTTCATTACAAACTGCGGCTTTAAATTTAGTCTCATTAAAACTGCCGCTTTAAATTTAGTCTCATTACAAACTGCCGCTTTAAATTTAGTCTCATTACAAACTGCCGCTTTAAATTTAGTCTCATTACAAACTGCCGCTTTAAATTTAGTCTCATTACAAACTGCCGCTTCAAATTTAGTGTCATTACAAACTGCCGCTTTAAATTTATTCTCATTACAAACTGCCGCTTTAAATTTAGTCTCATTACAAACTGCCGCTTTAAATTTAGTCTCATTACAAACTTCAAACATTTTAAGAAACGACCCCAAATGTAAAAATGTGTAGAATCTGTTCGAACAAGAATTAGCTCTATTCTTTAGAGATTAGTCCCACAGTGCTACTGAAATCTGGATTCTGATTGGCTAGAGGGTATTGGGGCATTTTCTATAACAACAGCCTTGACAATAGTGCAGCTTCAATTATTTTTTTTTTATTTCTTCAGCACACACACTTACTGGTTCTAAAGGTGTACGGTGATGAATCTAGGACGCTCCTCTGTTCCTCTTTTTTGTTCCAGAGAGTGCGGCTGTGAGGCCATGTCCTGTAAGTTCAACGAAGACGGGACTCTGCTGGCAGTTGGACTCAGTAATGGCTCCATTAAGGTTCGTTCATGACCTTGTATAGACTGTGTATATGTGTGTGTGTGTGTGTGTGTGTGTGTGAGAGATTCATTGTGAGATGTGGTTTATGTCTTTAAAGGTCTACAAAACTGATACTGGAGAACAGCTTCACACTCTTAAAGACCACGAAACCATTGTCTCCTCGCTACCTGTCACCAGTCTGTACTTCACACACACCAGCCGAACAGACAATGTCCTGCTGGCTACCTGTGAGAACATCGCACTCACACACACACACACACACACACACACACACACACACACACACACACACACACACACTCAATCCTGATTAAACAAGGTCTCTGGGGGTTTGCTGGAAATAAAACCGGGATATATTTTAGTCAATGTGCAGGTTGTACAGCAGTACAGATTTACTGCCCTCTAAAAAGAACTCAACATACAGCCATTATTGTCTGGTGGACGTTAGACACATGGAGCTTTTCCACCTTCCGCTTGAGGATCCCCACAGGTGCTCAATAGGGTGCAGGTTTGGAGTCATACTTGGCAACTTCTTCACCTTCAGCATTAGCAAGGCGGTTGTCATCTTGGCGGTGTGTTTGGTGTCGTTATCATGTCGGAAAACTGCTGTTCGGCCCGGTTTCTGAAGAGAGGGCATCATGTTCTGCTTCAGAAAATCACAGTACATGTTGGAATCCATGTTTCCCTCAATGACGCGTAGCTCCCCAGTACCAACAGCACTCCTGCACTCCCAGACCGTGATGCGACCACCACCATGTAGGCAAGGCACGATTTTCTTGGCACACAATCTGAGCCAAACAAGTTGACCGTAGTCTCGTCAGACCACAGGACATGGTTCCGGTAAATCTTGGACAGGTCGTTTTCAGCTAACTGTTTGTGAACTTTCTTGTGAGCCAGCTTTGGAAAAGGGGATTCCATTTGGAATGATGGCCACGCAAACCGACTTACATAGTAGATACAGTATATATACCATACATGTATCCTGCCTAATATCTATCTATCTATCTGTCTGTCTGTCTGTCTGTCTAACAAGTGAACATGACTGTCTCTATGTTCTCGATGTATTTCAGATGCTAGTGGGTGTGTGAAGTGCTGGTACGTGTCTGGCCGGGAGTGTGTGTGGCAGCTGGAGGAAAAAAGCACAACTAAAATAGGTGAAGAAGAAGTATTGCAGAGGCAGACCCTCTGTCTTTCCGTCTCTCGTTCCGGCGATCAAGCAGTGACCGGTGGCTCCGATTCGACCGTCCATCTGTATGATATCCACACACAACGAGAAAAACAGATTTGCAGGGCCAGGTAGAACACGACAGCTCAGTTTTCTGTTACTTTCTATTGAAAATTCCATAATCTTGATTGTGTTGCTTTTTTACGATTATCACTTGATCGTACGGTGTCCTTGAATGTTTGGAAACAAACTGTATATATTTTTTTCTTCTCAGCATGCTGAGGACGGTCATGGACGGCCACAGCTCGCGCGTCTTCGCCGTCATGTTTCACCCCCTGACTGAGACACAGTTCATTTCGGGAGGATGGGACAACACCGTTCAAGTGAATTAGCGATTCTTTCACGATACGTTCGCTCCCACACGTTACTGTTATTGTGGGACAAATGTACAATTTTAAGGATCTCATTCAATCTTTATCAACGCGTTACCTCCGTAAAGCTGCTCTGAGACATTGTCCAGTGTTAAAAGTGCTATACAAATAAAAAACTAATTTAATTGAGTTATATAATACCAACAATAACGCTATCATATTTATCATCGTATGCTTTTTTTTTTTCAGTTCTGGGATACCAGGCAACAACATGCAGTCAGGTACAGTGTTTCTATTCGATTCAACATGCCTTTTTCAGTGGTGTCCTGCCTAAACCAATCTACCTTTTAATACCGTCATTATGACGGCACGGCTATAAAAATCGTTAATATTATAGAGAAAACTGCAGCTTTTTTCGAAAAGTCCGTCTTGTAAATGTCCTTGTACGTGAAATCCGACCGGATAAAAACTTTTACCGAGCAGCAGCAGCAGCGCACCCTAGAGGAAGACTATGAAATGTCGACTATTGGGAATACTTGAATGCACATTCATGGGAAAAATATATTCAAACATCTGTGATTCTGATAGAGTTTAAGCCAGCAGAGAAGGCCTTATTGGCCCTGACGGCCCACCGCCTGGTTAATTGACAGACAAATATAAGCGCGATACAAAGCGAGACGCCGTGATACATGGGTTTCTGTAAGGAGTCATTTATGAAAGGAGTCTCCAGTGCCTCCTTTGTAACAGAGCAAAAATTTGTTTGCATGTTTCTCTCATAAACAAATCTTTCAAGATGAACAAACGGTTCTTCAGACCCAGCCGTCCTAGCATTTTGGAGACGTTCTCTATCTGCGCATGAGGAGAAAATCCCAATTTGCACATTTGTAATGATTGCTGCTAAACAAATCATTTTGGTGAACAGAATCGAAAGATCAGAGTCACTGGAATGAAACGTTGCCACATACATATATATTATAAAGTTTATACGGTACGGTACTGTAAATTGCTCTGTTCTTCTAAATTATGTACAGTAATTTGTTAAACAAATTACAGTATCCTACCGCATACTGATCACAGTTCTTTAAAGACTCCTGAGTAGACTAGGCTATGTCTCGATATTTTTACAGGCACATCGCAACGCATCTCCATCGTAACTCGGGTTCTGACAATCTTCGCTCTAATTGTTTTGTTTTAACTCCTCCCAGAATGCTCTACGGTCCTCATGTGTGTGGCGAGGCCCTTCACATTGACCCATTGACCAATCAGGTCCTGTCCGGTTCCTGGAGGAAAGAAAACACCCTGGAGGTAAGAAACAAGCAGGATAGTTTACCGATTACAGACCCCATGCAGTGAGAAAGGCTTTCGTTCTAATGACTTCTATTTATGACAATCGTTAATATTTTTCCTCGCTTAAATTATAAGCAACATCTGGAGAAATTTCTCAGTAATCTTCATAGAGGGTTACGGTCGGGAATTCTGAGTGTGAACGTAAATAGACAACAAATGTCATTTTGCTTTTAAATGTAAATGTGTATGAAGTGGGCGGAGCTTAAAGCCATCGTTTTCAAACCCATCTTTTCTAAAGTGTCTCGCCCTAGCTAGAAAATATGCACACCAGAAGAATTTACTAGCTCCATAACAACAGCAATATACCGGCTCTGCCTTGCTAAATAGAGATCTTGGGTAGCTGCTCACTAGCTCATTAATTACAGCAACGCAATAACAATGCCTTGCTAAATATCGATCTTAACTCGCCTTCCATAGTTTGAGATTAAGAGTGCTGGATAAGCTGACTAGCTAACGTTAAACTAGCATAACTATTGAGTCATCAGATCTCTAGCTAACACAATGTTGTTGTGAGGTCACATGACCTGTTTTGCATTTTGAACTCAAATTTTAAACACTTATTTTTAAAAAACTATTTGTTATAAATACATTCTTCCTTATATGTAGGTGTGGGATTACGTCTCGTGCAAAAAAGTGACCAGTATTCCTGCTGATCCAGAAGGAGACAGCAGGGTGAGTGTAAACACACACACACACACACACACACACACACACACACACACACATATATTACAAGTGATGAATACAATTCTTTTTTTCCCGGATCACAGATGTACACGTGCCAGTGGCTGGGTGGAGATCACATCATAGCAGCCGGAAGTAAAGCGAACACACTGAGGGTCATCGATCGCCACAGTTTCAAGGTGTGTGTCATCGAAATAAATTGTTTTCTCGTGGGCATCTAGAACTATTGGCACCCCGGCATTGTGTGTGTGTTTGTGTGTGTGTATTGCGGGTGAGATAAAAAAAAATCGGCTCCTATGGCAAAATTCTATTGTAATTTAGTTGTTATTCTTGGAAAGTCCAATTATGGCAATATTGATTATTTTTCTACTACAGCATGTCCCTAAGGCTTTTAAAGCAGCCACCTCTAAGTGGGTTTGGCGTGGGTTTGGGGTAGTGTGGGGGTTTAGGGTTAGGGGGAATGTTAGAAATGGGGTTAGTGTTTAGAATTTGGGTTTAGAGGGTATAGTAAGTGGTTAGGGTTTAAGGGTTTGGGTTTAGGGGGAGAGTTAATGTTTAGGGGTTGTTGTTAGAGGGTTGGGGGTTATGGTTAGTGTTAGAGGTTAAGGCTTGGGTTTAGGGTTAAGGCTAGGGGTAGGGTTGAGGTTTGTGTTAGAGGTTAGGGCTTAGTGTTAGAGTTTAGGGTTTGTGTTCAGGGGTAGGGTTGGGGTTTGTGTTATGGGGTAGGGTTTATATTTAGGGATTAGTGTTAGAGGTTAAGGCTTGGGTTTAGGGTTAGGGCTAAGGTAAAGTGTTGGATTGGGGTTTTGGGGTTAATGTTAAGGGTTAGGGTTATGGTTATTGCTAGGGGTTAGGGTATAGGGGTATGGGCTTGGGGCTTGGGTTTAGGGTTAGTGTTAGAGTTTAGGGGTTTTGTTTAGGGCTTAAGGTTAGTGGTTTGAGCTTTGTTTTAGAGTTTGAGATAAGGTTAGGGGTTATGTTTATGGTGTAGGGTTGGGGTTAGTGTTAGAGGTTAGGCTTTATATTTAGGTTTAGGGGTTTAGGCTTTTGTTTAGAGTTTGAGATTAGTGTTTTTGCAAAGGGGTTGGAATCAAAGTGAAATGTAGAGTTTCTTTCTTCTGACTCTCTCTCTCTCTCTGTGTCTCTCTGTATTTTTCTCAGGTGAAGTCACGCCTCTATGACTTGCCCTATGCCGTGTTCAGTTCCTCCGCCTGTCGGTCTGGAAAGGGGGAGTGGCTTATAGCAGCCACCTCTGGAGACAGAGTGTTTCTTTTAATCATGGGCCAGTGAGAAAAAGCTTAACTGAGTAAGAGCAGAAATGCGTTTTTGTAATTTGTATAGCATTTAAATCCATAGCTGTAGCTGTCCAACAGAACAGCCAAAGTAAAATGGAAACAAATGGTTTGATGTGGGACATTTTGCCAAACATTGTTTTTACAGCAATCATTCCAATGTGTCCAAAATAAAAATGAACAGAAACATTCAATCTTTTTTTAAAGACTTTTATTTCTTTTCAGGTAGCCAATACTTGAAAAAATTTTTTATGAATATTTAATTTTAAAAAATCCTGCATTCATTCAGTGACATTACTAATTCTCTGCACCAGACTCTTTACCTGTAGCCCACAGTGTGACTTATATTGTATTATTGCTCGTTTTTCCGGACAAAAGCTTCTGCCTGTTGCCGATTCCATTCTGAATAGATATTTTCACTGTTTTTGAATCCTGTTCAGACATGCCTTCTTATTCTTATTATTACCATAATTTCCGGACTATAAAGCGCACCCTTGTATAAGCCGCACCCACTGAATTTGACAAAGATTTTTATTTTTAACATAAATAAGCCGCAGGTGTCTACACTGAAACTAATGAACTTTACACAGGCTTTAATGAAAGACACTAAATGCAATATGTTGCCCTTCTATTAGGAGCATAGCGGTATTTTGGGAATACAGCATGCCACTGCATTCTTCCCGTATTACTGCGTGTGTGGAGACCGAGGAATATGTCCTTATTATTTTCTGATGCTCATTTCGAAGTTTCTTTAACTAATCCATAACGCTGTTGCCAAAAAAAATAAAAAAGCATGAGTTTTGGAAACCTGTCTGTGCTTATATGATTTCTGTTGCAACTGGAGTTAGTGAGCTCTCCCTTCACCCAGACTCAACGCGTTACAACGGCTTGTATCTAAACAGTAGCCGACCAAGTAAGTCATTGTTCACTGTCTTCCTCCTTCCTTTCAAAACTACAGTGGTACCTTGACCTACGAATGCATTAATGTACGAGTTTTCCGAGGTACGAGTGGTCACTCGGTCGTTTTTTTTGCTCTGTTACGCGAGCAAAAATGTGAGGTACGAGCTCGAGACGCCGCTGCTAGATGGCGAAGTGAAGCCAGAAAGCGAAGATTGTAACGAAAATTAAGATAAGCAAAGAAAAAAAAAGTCAAAATTTTAAAGTTTAGGGATACGTAGTGTACAGGAGTGATAGTAAAAAACGAGTTTTTCCTCCGTCTCCGCTTATCGCCTCTACCCCCCCTTCACATACACACACACACACACACACACACACACACACACACACACACACACCCCACCGGCGTTTTGGTTAGCTCAAGTCATCTGATCTCCAAGGAAAATACACTGAATAAAACCTTATTATATCTTTACATACTCTTTCTATTATGTTTTTATACATGATTTGTTATTTAGAAATGTATTTTCCAATTTAATAACATGAAACATAAAACGGGGCATCATTTTGAGGGTTGGAACGGATTAATGGCATTTTAAGGATTTTCAATATGGAACTGATTTGATGTGCGAGCAAATTGAGAAACTCTGGGGAGTTTATCTTTTGGCATCATCGTCCGCCACCGGTGGAAGTTTTTCTACTGAACACAGATGAGGTGCGTTTTTTCGTTTCCGTTTGAAAATTTCATTGGTCTAATGTTATGTCGCTCAGTTTTATGGTTTGAAGTTTGTGAAACCGGGAAAAACCCAGGAAAAATCCATAAATTAGCCGCTTTGTTGTTTAAGACGCGGGGTTCAAAACGTGGGAAAAAAGTAGCGGCTTATAGTCCGGAAAATACGGTAATTGTAACAAACTTGTTTTCCAAATAGAATTATTAAAATTATTTCCCCAAATAAAACAGAAAAACAACTCATCTTTAACCCGGGCATTTCTGTTGTCTGATGCTAAATGTTTGTTTAACTTTTTATAGTATGTTTGAATGTTGTTTGACCTCTATGAACCAAGCGAGTTCACATTATAGGAGCTATAATCGTTCTATTGCCTCACCAGCCTCTGTTTTATTTTTTTTTACTTTTCTCACTTCACACATCAGACTTCAGACACTGCTCGCAGTCCTGCCATCTGCCAAAGTTCTCTGATGTCGTTGTAGATTGTATTAGGCAGTGGTGGGCAGTCAGCCCTGCTGGCCTAAACACTGGATGTTAGATTTTTTTTGTCCAATCAAATTTCAGCCTCTATGTGCTGCCATGTCAATTTAAACTGCCCAAAAAGTTCAAAGTCAGTACTGCTGGCCTTTTTACCTTAGTCTCCTTAGGAAATAGATCTGTTTCTTTAACCAATCAGATTTCATATTCGCCTCACAGGGCAGCTATCTAGTCCAGAGTAGCGTAAGCATTTTTGCATCCTCTGATTGGTTGGTCAGAGGAAAACTGTTACAGCCAAGTTTGACTGGCAAAACACGTCTGTAGCTCTGCACACATTAATACATCTGAGTTAGACTTTTTTACACCTACTTAGGAAGAGAAATTGATTTGGTCTCGGACATACTTAAAAATCTATTTTCAAGAAAAACTAGACATCGTGAGGAGGTCAGCCAACCCTCGAGCTAGCTAGCTGGTCTCAGCTCTGGAAAATGGTTTGTTCTCCACTTCCAGACCAGTAAATACGAGCGGTACCACTGGATTACAGCCTCTGAGGAACAGTGTATGAGTCTGCATCTCTGTATAGGGATTAATTGTAACGCAAAACCATTATGGCAGTTATGAATGTCTATACAAATGATGCAAATTCTGCTGCGTGGAATGGAAAAACCGCCACAAGGAGGACAGGGTAGGAACAAGCCATCTTATGGTTTGCCAGGAGTACAGTAGAGATACGGTCAGCCCGAACTCAGCCAGCGATATTTCCCCACCAGTCCGTGGCAACAGCCCCCTGTGTATAGTTGGAAGTTTGGCAGCAGACCTAGCACAATTAACATTATAGCACAGCCTAGCCCAGTTAAACCAAACCAAAAGTCCAAACCAGAGGTACTGGGGATGCCCAGGAAATCTTTTTTCAACTGAAGCTGATCATGAACCTATGTTAGAGTTTGATATAGAAGAGAAAATTATGTGTACTGGTAGACACTAAGACTACAGATAATACTTACAGATGTGTAAGCTCATATTATGCTAAACCCCTCCCCATATCTGGGAAATTTATAAAGTAACTCGGATTCTCTGAACAAAAAAAGTTTCTTCCATGACTGTCTAGTTTGCCTTAATTAATACATTTTATAGAAAGAGATGCTTTCTGTAAAACTCAAATGCTGTTAGTCAATATAGTCATAAGACTCTCTTGTCGACTCTCACGAGCCTTGGAATTAATGGAGCGACATCGGAAAGGTTTCTCATCCTACCTGGAAGGTAGGTCCACTGGTGTCCCACAAAGCTCAGTACTTGGTCCTCTTATTTACTCACTCTCTTGGTGAAGTCATTTCATTAAATGAGTTTTCTTACCACTGCTATGCCAACGACACTCGACTCATCTTCTCCTTTGATTCCTTAGATACCACAGCTCAGATCTCAGCATTTCTGCCGGACATATCATCATGGTAGAGTGCTTAATAACAGCTAAATCACTACCATCTCTTATACCTATTTTTTTAAGTGGGCTATAATTCCTCTCAACAGATTTTAAGGCTGACAGTATTTTAAATAATTTAATGAACCAATGTTGATTTATTCACTGATTCAAAGCACTTATGTACAGCGCTAAGGGCGTCTGCTAAATGGCGTTAATGTGAATGTAAATGGTTTGTTATTAAGTAAGGTAGGGGATGACATTAAAATTCAGTGAGCAACTGGGCTAAATGTATTAAAGCAAAATGTCTTGGAGAGAGACAGCCACGGTCTATCGTAGTATTACAGTACTACGATATTTTTAATTGTACATGCCATCCAGAAATAGAACATACACAGCAGTGAAAAACTATACAAATAAAAGTACCTTTGATGTCCCAATATATAATCATATGGAAACAAGGTGCAGTTATGCAGGTAGATAATCGCGCTTGGTTTAAAATGGCTAATTCACACATATTCATTTGTATGTAAGTAAAGTGTGGGAATCAAAACACAGGATCACAGGATAAGGCTTTTATTAAAATTTTGTGTAGTACCGCCCTAGGAGGTAGAACTCATGAATAATAAAGAAATGCAGACATGTTACATTGCTCTTAGAGGTGGAGAGCAAAGTGCCTGCTAAATTATGGCTTCTATTGTGTGTGTCTATGAAGTCAGCTAGTCCAATTAGAATTAAAATCTATTAATGTCATAAACTACAGTAAGCATTATGTTCTAATGCAGAACAATGTACAGTAAAATTCCGTCGGATGAGCATAATTTGTTCATAAAAATTGCTCGTAGGTCCATTTGCTCGACCCTATAAAACCAAGAACTGATAGGATGATGCCAAAACGTCATGTCCATTTACGGTTACGGTCGGGAATTCTGAGTGTGAACGTAAATAGACAACAAATGTCATTTTGCTTTTAAATGTAAATGTGTATGAAGTGGGCGGAGCTTAAAGCCATCGTTTTCAAACCCATCTTTTCTAAAGTGTCTCGCCCTAGCTAGAAAATATGCACACCAGAAGAATTTACTAGCTCCGTAACAACAGCAATATACCGGCTCTGCCTTGCTAAATAGAGATCTTGGGTAGCTGCTCACTAGCTCATTAATTACAGCAACGCAATAACAATGCCTTGCTAAATATCGATCTTAACTCGCCTTCCATAGTTTGAGATTAAGAGTGCTGGATAAGATGACTAGCTAACGTTAAACTAGCATAACTATTGAGTCATCAGATCTCTAGCTAACACAATGTTGTTGTGAGGTCACATGACCTGTTTTGCATTTTGAACTCAAATTTTAAACACTTATTTTTAAAAAACTATTTGTTTTAAATACATTCTTCCTTATATGTAGGTGTGGGATTACGTCTCGTGCAAAAAAGTGACCAGTATTCCTGCTGATCCAGAAGGAGACAGCAGGGTGAGTGTAAACACACACACACACACACACACACACACACACACACACACACACACACACATATATTACAAGTGATGAATACAATTCTTTTTTTCCCGGATCACAGATGTACACGTGCCAGTGGCTGGGTGGAGATCACATCATAGCAGCCGGAAGTAAAGCGAACACACTGAGGGTCATCGATCACCACAGTTTCAAGGTGTGTGTCATCGAAATAAATTGTTTTCTTGTGGGCATCTAGAACTATTGGCACCCCGGCATTGTGTGTGTGTTTGTGTGTGTGTGTATTGCGGGTGAGATAAAAAAAATCGGCTCCTATGGCAAAATTCTATTGTAATTTAGTTGTTATTCTTGGAAAGTCCAATTATGGCAATATTGATTATTTTTCTACTACAGCATGTCCCTAAGGCTTTTAAAGCAGCCACCTCTAAGTGGGTTTGGCGTGGGTTTGGGGTAGTGTGGGGGTTTAGGGTTAGGGGGAATGTTAGAAATGGGGTTAGTGTTTAGAATTTGGGTTTAGAGGGTATAGTAAGTGGTTAGGGTTTAAGGGTTTGGGTTTAGGGGGAGAGTTAATGTTTAGGGGTTGTTGTTAGAGGGTTGGGGGTTATGGTTAGTGTTAGAGGTTAAGGCTTGGGTTTAGGGTTAAGGCTAGGGGTAGGGTTGAGGTTTGTGTTAGAGGTTAGGGCTTAGTGTTAGAGTTTAGGGTTTGTGTTCAGGGGTAGGGTTGGGGTTTGTGTTATGGGTTAGGGTTTATATTTAGGGATTAGTGTTAGAGGTTAAGGCTTGGGTTTAGGGTTAGGGCTAAGGTAAAGTGTTGGATTGGGGTTTTGGGGTTAATGTTAAGGGTTAGGGTTATGGTTATTGCTAGGGGTTAGGGTATAGGGGTATGGGCTTGAGGCTTGGGTTTAGGGTTAGTGTTAGTGTTAGAGTTTAGGGGTTTTGTTTAGGGCTTAAGGTTAGTGGTTTGAGCTTTGTTTTAGAGTTTGAGATAAGGTTAGGGGTTATGTTTATGGTGTAGGGTTGGGGTTAGTGTTAGAGGTTAGGCTTTATATTTAGGTTTAGGGGTTTAGGCTTTTGTTTAGAGTTTGAGATTAGTGTTTTTGCAAAGGGGTTGGAATCAAAGTGAAATGTAGAGTTTCTTTCTTCTGACTCTCTCTCTCTCTCTGTGTCTCTCTGTATTTTTCTCAGGTGAAGTCACGCCTCTATGACTTGCCCTATGCCGTGTTCAGTTCCTCCGCCTGTCGGTCTGGAAAGGGGGAGTGGCTTATAGCAGCCACCTCTGGAGACAGAGTGTTTCTTTTAATCATGGGCCAGTGAGAAAAAGCTTAACTGAGTAAGAGCAGAAATGCGTTTTTGTAATTTGTATAGCATTTAAATCCATAGCTGTAGCTGTCCAACAGAACAGCCAAAGTAAAATGGAAACAAATGGTTTGATGTGGGACATTTTGCCAAACATTGTTTTTACAGCAATCATTCCAATGTGTCCAAAATAAAAATGAACAGAAACATTCAATCTTTTTTTAAAGACTTTTATTTCTTTTCAGGTAGCCAATACTTGAAAAAAATTTTTTATGAATATTTAATTTTAAAAAATCCTGCATTCATTCAGTGACATTACTAATTCTCTGCACCAGACTCTTTACCTGTAGCCCACAGTGTGACTTATATTGTATTATTGCTCGTTTTTCCGGACAAAAGCTTCTGCCTGTTGCCGATTCCATTCTGAATAGATATTTTCACTGTTTTTGAATCCTGTTCAGACATGCCTTCTTATTCTTATTATTACCATAATTTCCGGACTATAAAGCGCACCCTTGTATAAGCCGCACCCACTGAATTTGACAAAGATTTTTATTTTTAACATAAATAAGCCGCAGGTGTCTACACTGAAACTAATGAACTTTACACAGGCTTTAACGAAAGACACTAAATGCAATATGTTGCCCTTCTATTAGGAGCATAGCGGTATTTTGGGAATACAGCATGCCACTGCATTCTTCCCGTATTACTGCGTGTGTGGAGACCGAGGAATATGTCCTTATTATTTTCTGATGCTCATTTCGAAGTTTCTTTAACTAACCCATAACGCTGTTGCCAAAAAAAATAAAAAAGCATGAGTTTTGGAAACCTGTCTGTGCTTATATGATTTCTGTTGCAACTGGAGTTAGTGAGCTCTCCCTTCACCCAGACTCAACGCGTTACAACGGCTTGTATCTAAACAGTAGCCGACCAAGTAAGTCATTGTTCACTGTCTTCCTCCTTCCTTTCAAAACTACAGTGGTACCTTGACCTACGAATGCATTAATGTACGAGTTTTCCGAGGTACGAGCGGTCACTCGGTCGTTTTTTTTGCTCTGTTACGCGAGCAAAAATGTGAGGTACGAGCTCAAGACGCCGCTGCTAGATGGCGAAGTGAAGCCAGAAAGCGAAGATTGTAACGAAAATTAAGATAAGCAAAGAAAAAAAAAGTCAAAATTTTAAAGTTTAGGGATACGTAGTGTACAGGAGTGATAGTGAAAAACGAGTTTTTCCTCCGTCTCCGCTTATCGCCTCTACCCCCCCTTCACATACACACACACACACACACACACACACACACACACCACCGGCGTTTTGGTTAGCTCAAGTCATCTGATCTCCAAGGAAAATACACTGAATAAAAGCTTATTATATCTTTACATACTCTTTCTATTATGTTTTTATACATGATTTGTTATTTAGAAATGTATTTTCCAATTTAATAACATGAAACATAAAACGGGGCATCATTTTGAGGGTTGGAACGGATTAATGGCATTTTAAGGATTTTCAATATGGAACTGATTTGATGTGCGAGCAAATTGAGAAACTCTGGGGAGTTTATCTTTTGGCATCATCGTCCGCCACCGGTGGAAGTTTTTCTACTGAACACAGATGAGGTGCGTTTTTTCGTTTCCGTTTGAAAATTTCATTGGTCTAATGTTATGTCGCTCAGTTTTATGGTTTGAAGTTTGTGAAACCGGGAAAAACCCAGGAAAAATCCATAAATTAGCCGCTTTGTTGTTTAAGACGCGGGGTTCAAAACGTGGGAAAAAAGTAGCGGCTTATAGTCCGGAAAATACGGTAATTGTAACAAACTTGTTTTCCAAATAGAATTATTAAAATTATTTCCCCAAATAAAACAGAAAAACAACTCATCTTTAACCCGGGCATTTCTGTTGTCTGATGCTAAATGTTTGTTTAACTTTTTATAGTATGTTTGAATGTTGTTTGACCTCTATGAACCAAGCGAGTTCACATTATAGGAGCTATAATCGTTCTATTGCCTCACCAGCCTCTGTTTTATTTTTTTTTACTTTTCTCACTTCATACATCAGACTTCAGACACTGCTCGCAGTCCTGCCATCTGCCAAAGTTCTCTGATGTCGTTGTAGATTGTATTAGGCAGTGGTGGGCAGTCAGCCCTGCTGGCCTAAACACTGGATGTTAGATTTTTTTTGTCCAATCAAATTTCAGCCTCTATGTGCTGCCATGTCAATTTAATCTGCCCAAAAAGTTCAAAGTCAGTACTGCTGGCCTTTTTACCTTAGTCTCCTTAGGAAATAGCTCTGTTTCTTTAACCAATCAGATTTCATATTCGCCTCACAGGGCAGCTATCTAGTCCAGAGTAGCGTAAGCATTTTTGCATCCTCTGATTGGTTGGTCAGAGGAAAACTGTTACAGCCAAGTTTGACTGGCAAAACACGTCTGTAGCTCTGCACACATTAATACATCTGAGTTAGACTTTTTTACACCTACTTAGGAAGAGAAATTGATTTGGTCTCGGACATACTTAAAAATCTATTTTCAAGAAAAATTAGACATCGTGAGGAGGTTAGCCAACCCTCGAGCTAGCTAGCTGGTCTCAGCTCTGGAAAATGGTTTGTTCTCCACTTCCAGACCAGTAAATACAAACGGTACCACTGGATTACAGCCTCTGAGGAACAGTGTATGAGTCTGCATCTCTGTATAGGGATTAATTGTAACGCAAAACCATTATGGCAGTTATGAATGTCTATACAAATGATGCAAATTCTGCTGCGTGGAATGGAAAAACCGCCACAAGGAGGACAGGGTAGGAACAAGCCATCTTATGGTTTGCCAGGAGTACAGTAGAGATACGGTCAGCCCGAACTCAGCCAGCGATATTTCCCCACCAGTCCGTGGCAACAGCCCCCTGTGTATAGTTGGAAGTTTGGCAGCAGACCTAGCACAATTAACATTATAGCACAGCCTAGCCCAGTTAAACCAAACCAAAAGTCCAAACCAGAGGTACTGGGGATGCCCAGGAAATCTTTTTTCAACTGAAGCTGATCATGAACCTATGTTAGAGTTTGATATAGAAGAGAAAATTATGTGTACTGGTAGACACTAAGACTACAGATAATACTTACAGATGTGTAAGCTCATATTATGCTAAACCCCTCCCCATATCTGGGAAATTTATAAAGTAACTCGGATTCTCTGAATAAAAAAAGTTTCTTCCATGACTGTCTAGTTTGCCTTAATTAATACATTTTATAGAAAGAGATGCTTTCTGTAAAACTCAAATGCTGTTAGTCAATATAGTCATAAGACTCTCTTGTCGACTCTCACGAGCCTTGGAATTAATGGAGCGACATCGGAAAGGTTTCTCATCCTACCTGGAAGGTAGGTCCACTGGTGTCCCACAAAGCTCAGTACTTGGTCCTCTTATTTACTCACTCTCTTGGTGAAGTCATTTCATTAAATGAGTTTTCTTACCACTGCTATGCCAACGACACTCGACTCATCTTCTCCTTTGATTCCTTAGATACCACAGCTCAGATCTCAGCATTTCTGCCGGACATATCATCATGGTAGAGTGCTTAATAACAGCTAAATCACTACCATCTCTTATACCTATTTTTTTAAGTGGGCTATAATTCCTCTCAACAGATTTTAAGGCTGACAGTATTTTAAATAATTTAATGAACCAATGTTGATTTATTCACTGATTCAAAGCACTTATGTACAGCGCTAAGGGCGTCTGCTAAATGGCGTTAATGTGAATGTAAATGGTTTGTTATTAAGTAAGGTAGGGGATGACATTAAAATTCAGTGAGCAACTGGGCTAAATGTATTAAAGCAAAATGTCTTGGAGAGAGACAGCCACGGTCTATCGTAGTATTACAGTACTACGATATTTTTAATTGTACATGCCATCCAGAAATAGAACATACACAGCAGTGAAAAACTATACAAATAAAAGTACCTTTGATGTCCCAATATATAATCATATGGAAACAAGGTGCAGTTATGCAGGTAGATAATCGCGCTTGGTTTAAAATGGCTAATTCACACATATTCATTTGTATGTAAGTAAAGTGTGGGAATCAAAACACAGGATCACAGGATAAGGCTTTTATTAAAATTTTGTGTAGTACCGCCCTAGGAGGTAGAATTCATGAATAATAAAGAAATGCAGACATGTTACATTGCTCTTAGAGGTGGAGAGCAAAGTGCCTGCTAAATTATGGCTTCTATTGTGTGTGTCTATGAAGTCAGCTAGTCCAATTAGAATTAAAATCTATTAATGTCATAAACTACAGTAAGCATTATGTTCTAATGCAGAACAATGTACAGTAAAATTCCGTCGGATGAGCATAATTCGTTCATAAAAATTGCTCGTAGGTCCATTTGCTCGACCCTATAAAACCAAGAACTGATAGGATGATGCCAAAACGTCATGTCCATTTACGTTTACATTTGCTGCATTAAGCAGACGCCCTTATCCAGAGCGACGTACAAAAGTGCTTTGAGTCTCTAGCAATGAATAAATCTACACTGATACACAAGATTACAAACTTAATATAAATATAACTCTTGAATTCTACAAAGCAAACTTGGAAAGTGCTATTTTAAGTGTTTCAGGAAGAGGTAGGTGTTCAACTGTTGCTTGAAAATAGCCAGGGACTCTGCTGTGCGGACATCTAGGGGAAGTTAATTCCACCACCTCGGTGCCAGAACAGAGAAGAGAAGAGCCTTGAAGTATACTGGTACCAGTCGAGCAGTGCTGGAGGATCTCAGAGAGAGTGGTGCAGTGCAAGATGTGATGGGGTCTCTGAGGTAAGATGGTGCTGGTCCATTCTTGGCCTTGTAGGCAAGCATCAGTGTTTTGAATCTAATATGTGCAGCTACTGAAAGCTAGTGAAGGGAGCACAGCAGTGGGGTGGTGTGAAAGAACTTGGGCAGATTGAACACAAGTCATTCAGCTGCGTTTTGGATCATTTGCAGTGGGTGAATAGCGTTCAGAAGAAGACCTGCCAGCAGAGAGTTGCAGTAGTCCAGTCTTGAAATGACAAGAGACTGAACAAGCACCTGGGCAGCCTGTGAAGTAATCGACAGGAACGAGCCACATTAGCGACATGTGAGAATAAGGACAGTTGATTGTCCATAGTTACCCCAAGGTTATGAGCAGTGGCTGAAGGGGAGAGCAGAGAGTCTTGAAGTGTTATTCAGAGATTTTGACCTGGAGATGAATCACCTGGGATGACCAGCAGTTCTGTTTTGCTGGGGTTGAGTTTTAGTTGGTGAGCATTCATTCATGAAGATATGTCTGTCAAGCATGCTGAGATCTGAGTGGAAGCTGTGGTATCTGATGGAGGGAAAGAAAAGATTAGTTGAGTGTCAACTGCATAGCAGTGGTAAGAAAACCCATGTGAGGATATGACTTTACCAATAGAGTGGGTATAGAGGGAGAAAAGGAGGAGACCAAGTACCAAGCCTTGTGGGACACCAGTAGTGAGTTTGCACGGGGCAGATGTGGATCCCCTCCATGTTACCAGGTATGAGTAGTTGTTGATGTCTGATGGGTCCAGGGCAAGTTTCTTTAAGATGGGAATGACTCTTGCTGAGCAGGTGTGGCAGGGGGGTCGTGTAGTAAAAAATCTTTGTACTACGTTTTCCGTTATCAAGGCGTGTCATGAACGATATCAATGCTACATGTTGTTTTTGTTTGCTGCTAAATATTTTTAGCGAGAGAGTAAAAACTTTGCACGGGTCTTTTTCTTGTGTTTCTTCTACAGTTTGACTTTATATCAACTGAGATCCTACAGTGTGAGATGGGGATCATGTTCATAACAATCGCAAAATATGATAAAATTCTCACTGTGTCTGGCGGAAGAGCTATTAATGCTTCAGTTGAAAATTTTATTATATTTTATTATATTATATACATTATTTTATTATATTGGTAGAAAACCTAGCCTGAAGGCGTGACAACCTTCTGAACTTAGTTTGGATAATTTTCACTTTGCTGTTGAATTTCAACCAGTGCCACTTGATCACTGTGTGAGAGGGCAGATTATGTCAGAGTAGAGTAAGCAAACAGGCCTGACAGGTTGGCCTGAAAACCATTTGAACCTTCACAGAGACATAGAATCGATGTGAAGAATCACACATTAAAAATGGACAAGAAGGAAGAGCACATGAGTTATGAAGATGCTGTAAGCAAGGCAAGCAGTGCGATTTATCGTTTTTCTCTGATTCAGGTGCAGGGTGTTCCTCTCAGAAGCTTGATCGCTCAAAACTGGAGCTCTCTTTGCGCTTTCTGCCCGGATCCATCTGATTTGCTGATCTCCACCTATCCAAAAGCAGGTAAACACACAATTAGAATATCATTCGAAAGTTGATTTATTTGAGTAATTCATCACACACCAACTGATATATTTCAAGTGTTTATTTCTTAAAATTTTGATGATTTTGGCTTACAATCAAGTCAAGTCAAGTTTATTTCTATAGTGCTTTTCACAACAGACATTGCCTCAAAGCAGCTTTACAGAAATCAACAGTTAAGGTGAGCGGTGTGCATTTATCCCTGATGAGCAAGATGTTCTGAGGAAGAAACCTTGAGAGGAACCAGACTCAAAAGGGGAACCCATCCTCATTTGGAAGACATCAAGAGTTTGATCATAAATCTTTCAACAATACAGAACACTGGAGAGTGAGAACTAACATGATTACTGAAGTATAAGATTATAAGTAATGTTCTTTCTGCAGTCTTATACAGTCTATACGGTTAGTAGCTCCTAGTTTTATGAGCTCAACATTTGTGATCTTTACAGATCCAGCATCAGCTTCTCTATGCCAGAGCCTTTAAACTCTCCAGAAATGAAAACCCAAAATTCAGTATCTCAGAAAACTAGAATTTTGTGAAAAAGTTCAATATTGGAGACTCGTGGTGTCTCACTTTAATCAGCTCATTAAATCCTGAGCCTTTAAATGGTGTCTCAGTCTGGTTTAGGCTACTCAATCATGGGGGAAGACTGCTGACTTGACAGTTGTCCAGAAGACAATCATGGAGGGTAAAACACCAAAGGTCATCGCTAAAGAAGCTGCTGTTCATAGAGTGCTGTATCCTAGCACATTAATGGTAAGTTACATTATATCCATGGGCTACATCTGACGCATTCCTCGTGTCAAGCAGCTCCTGAACCAGAGGCAACGTCAGAGGTGTCTTACCTGGGCAAAGAACAAAAAGGACTGGACTGTTGCTCAGTGGGCCAAAGTCGTCTTTTCATTTCATTTGGAAATCAGGGTCCCAGAGTCTGGAAGAAGACAGGAGAGGCACAGAATCCAAGTTGCTTGAGGTCCAGTGTAAAGTTTGTCAGTGGTGGTTTGGGGAGTCGTGTAATCTGCTGGTGTTGGTCCACTGTGTTTTATCAGGTCCAAGGTCAGCACAGCCGTCTACCAGGAAGTTTTAGAGCACTTCATGCTTCCCTCTGCTGACCAGCTTCTTGGAGATGCTGATTTAAATTTCCAACAGGACTTGACACCTACCCACACTGCCAAAAGTACTAATACCTAGTGTAAGGACCATGGTATCCATGTGATGTCGATTGGCCAGCAAACTCGCCAGATCTAAACCCCAAGGAGAATCTATAGGGTATTGTAAAGAGGAAGATATGAGACACCAGATCAACAATGTAGAAGAGCTAAAGGCCGCTATCAGAGCAACCTGGGCTTCCTTAACACGTCAGCAGACCAATTGCCTCGCATGACACATTACTGCAGTAATTAATGCAAAGGGATCCCCGACCAAATATTGAGTTCTGTACATGTTCATATTTTTCAGCAGTCCAACATTTCTGTGTTCAAAATTTTTTTTGGTCTTAAGTAAGTATGACCAAGATAAATAAGTATGGAGATGAATGATCCGCTGCGGCGACCCCTAATGGGAGAAGCTGAAAGAAGAAGAAAAGGAAGAAGAAGAAAGAAAGCTATGATTCAATTCGAACAGAAGTAGTGATGGAATTAGACAGAATGCTATGATACGTTAAAAAAAATCGCCAAAAAGAGAAATATGTAGCAATGCATTAACCGGGGCATACTATGAATAAATTCTAAAAACAAAAATGTAATTTGTTACGTAGCGGACGACAGCAGAGGTGGATACAAGTAAGAACGGTTATTAAAAGGACGGGCAAGCAAATCCAAAACAGCAGGCAAACTCGAAAACGTGATACAGGGGATATAGTTAGCAATCAGCCAACAACAATATTTGGGCTAAGAACGAGGAAAGAGAAACAAGAAACAAAAACAAGAGACATGAAACTATGGATATATGCACGTTTTACTCCTCTATATTTCAATTCACAATATCCGTTAACAATTACTATTTGCACCTCTGTTGAAGATGTTATTAAGGCTCAACACTCCACGACTCGCATCTGCTGGCTGTGAGGGAATCTTTAAAAAAAGTTTTTTGCTTTTGTTGAAATTGAATACAATTTTAATATTCGGTTTTACTTTATCGCTGATTGATCGCTTCACTACTTTGTCTTTTTCTTTTGACCAACTTGTTGGATCGTTGTTTCATTCTGGCGTGTTGAAGAGGCTGTTGTTTTGTTGGTTAATACAGTGTTGAGGTGTACAATTTGATGTTTATTTTAGGAAATAAAACCTCGCAAATCATCTGTTTTTGGCTTTTGACTAACTTGTGCATCTTTGAGCCTACGCTTAATACGAGGTGAATCCTCAAAGACACTCGAAGACTTTTACTCGTCATATTGGAATTGGTGACTTGTAATGGAGTAAGTTGTGTAAGTATGATTTTCAGATCCTTGTTACACCCATTGTCAGAATTTATACTTGACTTGATTCTCAGAAAAGTTCAACAGTGCATTTCAAAGCATGGAAGGGGGAGAAGTGTGAGCCCCCTGCTGGGCAATAACACCATAGCATTAGTAGAAAAATGTATTGTTTTGTATCCTCTTTATCACACTGGGTGATAAAGAGGATACAAAACAACAAGAACCTATTTTCGGAAAATCGTTCAAACAGGAAGGATGGGTTTTAAGGACAATTATCAAAACACATACCTATGATGGGTTTTAAGGACAATTATCAAAACACATACCTATGATGGGTTTTAAGGACAATTATCAAAACACATACCTATGATGGGTTTTAAGGACAATTATCAAAACACATACCTATGATGGGTTTTAAGGACAACTATCAAAACACATACCTATGTGTTTTGATAGTTGTCCTTAAAACTCAAACAGGAAGGATGGGTTTTAAGGACAACTATCAAAACAAGGCAGACACCCAGGCCACGGGTTGTTCTTTTCCTGGAGGAATGAGTACAATAAATCATCACCAACTTCAAGGAGTATTTAGTTTAGCTTCACCCCTCCTATGATTTCGGGAGCTATAAGCTTTCAAAAGATATATTTTTAGCCCCAATCCCTAAGCTATTGGGAGACATTTCTGCCCCAATCCTAAGATTTTCGAAGACATTATCTATGCCTTCAGGCACAATTAATTAAGCCCCAACTGCTAAGCTTTGGGGAGACCACATTTCTGCCTCAACCCTAAGCTTTTGGGAGACAATATCTATGCTTTCAGGCACAATTATTTGACCTCCACCCACTATGCAACATTTTAGCCCCACCCTTTAAGTATTGTGAGACATTTTTAGCTCCAACCACTAATCCTTTGAGAGACATTTTAGCCCACGCTTTAAGTATAGGCAGACAATGTTTTAGTTCAACACACTAAGGTTACGGGGAGACAACATTTAAGCTCCACCCACTAAGGTTTTGGGAAACGCATTTCAACTCCACTCACTATGCTTTCAGGAGACAACATTTTATTGACGCCTCCTAAGCTTTTAGGGACAATACTAAAGTTCTGTCCCCTAAGTTTCTGGGAGCCAATATTTTAGCCCCATTCTGTAAGCTTTTAGGAAACGCCCCACCACAAAGGTTTTGAAAGACACCATCTTTGCCCCTCCCCCTAAATTTTTTTTGGGAGACCTTTTATCCCCACCTCAAAGCTTTTAAAATACAATATTTTAGCTTCACTCTCTAAGCTTTCAGTCGACAACATTTTAGCCCCATCCTTTAAACATTGGGAGACAGTTTTTAGCTCCACCCACAAAGCTTTTGAAAGAAATTTTAGCCCCACCCTTTAAGTATTGGGAGACATTTTAGCCCAACCCTTTAAGCGTTGGGAGACATTTCTAGCTCCACCCACTAGTTTTTTGGGAGACGCCCATTTTAGTCCCACCCCCACAAATTCTTCAGGGTTCCTATGGAATCCTATAGTCACGAGGTCACAGGAGATTTTTAAAAGCCATCTGGATTCCTGATATTAAACCTATTAACCGTTACTTAAACGTTTAATGTTTTCCTCAAAACTAATTTAATTGAACTGCATTTTATTACATTTTCTTCCCGTTTCGTGACATTTCTATGATTTCCGAACATTATTTAAGGAATTGGTTCTTCACTAGTGATTCGTCAGACAAGGGCATGGGGTCACAGGGGAATTTTACAAGCCACGTAATCGTGACTTGTTATGGAATATTTCAAAGTAAATCCAAAGATTATCGAAGGGGTTTCGATAAAGTGAATTTCACCTCATACTATTTGTTTAGTTGTAAAGCAGCATAAGGCAAAGCCTGAGCATTCCATCTTCAACATTATGTGGATTGTGTGCGGTGTGTAAAATGGTATACACCCATCTGAAATCAAGCCCAGTTCCTGTCAGGGGAATTGTTGAATCTCTGCCAAGTGTCTGGAAATGGTGCACACGAAACAGAATTTCATTGCAGTTCAAAGTTTAACTCGAGCTGAACTTGCACCAGGGATGGTCTGGAAATATCAGATTTTTAACAGTAGAAACAAAACTCGGAAACTGCTGTGAAAATCGGTTGGGTAATCTAATGGTCCTAAAGTACCAAATACACTGGTCACTAAGATATTACAAATTATTTTGTCATGTCCTCTGAATGTATTTCGAGAGCTTTTGTTTGCATTACATGAACTTCCACACACACCTACAGGGAAAGATTTGTTCCTAAAAATTGGCCACAGCTTCACCCATTTATCCCATGCATGAATCTGGTTGTCTCTCCATTTTTCCCCGAATGCCAATACAGCAGATGTTCCCAAAGCAAAAACTGAGATGGTGTGCACTTAACTGCTGGAATTTTTTTTCCGCTGTTGCCTGAGTGCTTATGTAACAGTTTTGCACTTCAAAAACCCCCCTAACGGGACAGAAAGAGGTGGGCGAAGTGGGAGGGAACGAGAGCATGCACTGATATCAGCACTTGTAGATATTTAAAGAGGAGAGAAGATCAGCACTGCATCTGGAACTCCATTCACTTAATGGACATATAAGATTTAAAAGGTTAAGGACTGTGTTTGGTTCGGGTCTGCATACAGAACCAATAGGGAGATTCGAAATGGACAAGGAGGAAAAACCCATGAGTTATGGAGAAGCCATAAAGAAGGCGGCAAACGTGCTCCAGCGTTTCCCTCTGGTCGAGGTGCGAGGCATTCCTCTCATGAACTTGATCGCTGAGAACTGGAGCTCAGTCTGGGATTTCTGTCCAGATCCGTCCGATTTGCTCATCTCCACTTACCCTAAAGCAGGTAAAAACCTCACAAAGTCTCTAATGAGAACCATTTGGAAGCATTTGTGGATCCACAAATGCTTCCAAACCCCCCAAGAAGCATGGTTCTTGGGGGTTCAAAAATAATGTGTAATTGACTTTACCTCAACCTGATATCTGGATTGAAAAAAGGAACATTAAATAAGATGATAAGGTATATTTAACTTCAGTTTCTTGAGGTCTACGCCAACCTTCATTGAGTTTAATCAATATGCCAAGTTTAATTTACTAAGCATGACATAATATATAGACACAAAGCTTTAATGAATCAAGTATCGTTTTACTTAAAATTGGTTCGTAAACACGGAAGAAATACACAGAAACCACATTCAAACGTGATGTTGTCATGTGACGTCACTTGTCAAAAAGTTCGCAAGCTATGGCACAACGTACTTTTGAAAATTGTTTCGAATTACATTGTTAGTCATTAATGCACATGACGATGTCATCGAGTATAATAATATAAAATATTTATTTTAGTATACTTTGATTTGTCAAAAGAGCCGTTTGTTTGTTGTGATCAGGCTGGTTGCATTGAATGTGTTTGATTCGCTAAAACAAAGCAGTTTATAAGAGTCGTTTTATGAGTCGTTATTTACTGGTATGTTTTTATTTATTTATTTTTTTTTTTATATCACTACATTGCAATGCCGCTGCTGTAAATCGGTCGAGGAAACTGATTCAATTTATATTTTATATATAAGGATACCAGCGCTGGGGTGGCAGATAGGGTGGCAATGCTTTTTCTTAGGGTGCCAGTTACCACCCCATGCCACCCCGGTAGATCCGCCCCTGACTTTAGTTATACTGTGGAAAAAAAACAAACAAACACTGAAAACTACTTTCCTAAATAATATAATGTAATACGATCATTGGTTCAGTAAATGTTCCAATACAGAAATCTTCACAATATCAACAGTTATACGTCTTTCATTTTTATTTTTAATTGTTTATGACTTTCATTCCTAAGCAAAAGTCCCTAAACTGTTACTATAGAAACAATACTGTATTAAAAGCCAAGCATTCGATATAAACCTGACGTTTACTAGGCGCTTGATATACAAGATTTCCTCAAAATATTAGCGATCAATCCGGAACCCTTTTTTCAGAGGCCACAAATGGAACTGAAGTGTAAAAGCATTCCTGGATGATTGCATTCAAACAATAACATCTGTATTGTTCCATTTTTAGTCTTTAAATCTCAAATATTCAGTGGTTAAGACACTTTGTTTGGAAACAGACATTTGCCACCAAGCTTTGTTTGCTTTGAAAATAATTTGTATTAATGTTTAACTCGGAAGTCAACAGACTCGGGAATAAATTCCTGACTGTCTGACAAACTTTATATTACAAAACTGGAATGTGAATCACTGTTAATTCATTTAAAATAAACTCTATGAACTCGAACCTCTACTCTTTTAGAAAGATGTTCCATTTGATGTTGGAGTGGGATTGTGGAAATTTGTGCTTACTCAGCCACAAGGGTGATGGTAAAGTCAGGCACTGATGTAGGTGAGGTGGGAGGAGGAGGCGGTTCCTGGAATGCTGTCAACATTTACATTCATCTTGAAGGTGTTTGATAGAGTTGGAGCTCTATAACAGGAGATCTTCCACTCCAACCCATAGAAAGCATATCTTCATGGAGCTGGCTTTGTGCACAAGGGCATTGTCATGTCATCTCATATCTTATATAATGCTACCATGGGGGATTCAATACGATTGTGTGCCTACAACTTTGTGATAACATTGTGGGGAAGAACCACATATGGCTGGAAAAGTCAGGTGTCTCAATACTTTTGTCCATATATATTTTAAAATGCAGAAAGTACACAATGCAAATAAAAATCTACTGGGTTCATGTTGGCGATACGTCTTGTTTGGTTTTCTAGTTCACTGATATTGACCTTTGCTCTTGCCAATGATCCTGACTCATCTGCATACTTCAGAACAATCACAAGCAGTGAAAAACTGACTCCTGACTTCCAATCAACACAGCGGTTTCATAGAATCTGTTATATTTTATTGTAATTTTTTTTCATCTGTATTTTTCATCTGTAACACCAGTGATGATTCTTAGCCTCAGCTCAGTTTGAACCTCTTTCCTATTTCTGTACCTTTTAGATTTTTTTACCTCTTGTTTTGAACAAACAAATGTGGTTCATTATAATGCATCTAATATTCAGTTCTTAGTAATTAAATATTTAGCTCAAAAACAATACAACTGGTTTTTTTTTTCTAATCGATTAATGGATTCATTGATTGATTGATTACACACACATATGTGCGAAACCCTTTTTCCTAAGGTCACTTAAACAAGCCAGTCTTTTGGGAGACACTGGATGATAAATAATTATAGCATCCAGGCATAGAAAAGTAAAGAGAAACAGTACAAAATGCCTTGAAAGGATGTTCAGTATAAAGCAGTGGTGGGCTGTGCATTTGGTACCCGGGCCTTCAGTGGGGACCCGACTTAATCCACCTCTTAATACCACCATGTCGCAATTATAGTGTATATAATGTATGTACTATTGGGTATCAGCATTCTGTGATAAGCCTGCACTCTAGTGGTGACTCATATAGCGATGTATTGAAGGTAATAGTTCAGAGAAAAAACAATGTGAGTTAACACGACTCAATTGTCTTCTGTGTATCATACATCTGCCAGTATACACAACAAAATTGTTGACTAGGTCTGGATCAACAACTACAGACGCGTCAATAGACATGAAACAGGAAGAGAAGGATCGTGAAAAGACAGTGTGAGTGACATGAAAGAGAGAGAAGCTAATTAAAGTGTAAAGCTAAACTGCAAACGAGCAAAAATGTCAATGATTGAAACAATCACCACATTCGATAGTAATGCTGAGCATTGGGGGACTTGTGTGGAAAGAGTGGAAATATACTGTGAGGCTAATGGCGTTGCAGATGGAAAGAAAGTGGCTGTTTTGCTGAGCATGATGGGAGCAAAGACGTATGGACTGCTCTGTAGTTTGTTAACCCCTGAAAAGCCAGTTGATAAAACGTTTTAGCAAATAGTGGACATTCTAAATGAACATTTGAACCCCAAACCCCTATAAATTGCGGAAAGATTCCATAAGCGAAACCAAGCAAAAAAAAAAAAGCAAGGAAACCAGACTTAAAAGGGAAACCCATTCGCATTTGTGTGACATCAAGAGTGTGATTATAGTCTTATTAAAAAACAAGGCAACTGGAGCGTGAGAACTAACATGAGCACTGGAATGTAAGATTATGAGTAATGTTCTTTCTACAGTCTTTTACAGGTTATAAAACTAGGAGCTACTGAGCAACTTAAAAAATAGCTCAACATTTGCGATCATCACAGATCCAACACCAGCTTCTCCATGCCAGAGCCTTTAAACACTCAAGGAAGTCCAATCAGCAGCAATTGAACTTGTATGTGTTGAAAAACGGAGGGCCTGCACTGTTCGGACGTGAGTGGCTGAGGAAAATACCTTTGGACTGGCATACAGTTAATAAACCTGGATGTGTCCCAGCAGGTCACAAACAAAGTGACACAAAAGACCCTAGTGCAAATTTTTAGAAAATGCAGAACCTGTGTTTCAGAAAGAAATAGAAACACTTAAGGGTATAAAAGCTAATTTGTTAAAGCTCGCCCAGTCCCGTACGCAATTCGTCCCAAGGTGGAGGCAGAGCTGGATAATTTGGAGAAAATGGAAATTCGGACAAAGGTTCAATGGAGTGAATGGGCAACACCCATTGTTACAAACTGTTACAGTATCCCCTGACACGCATTAAAGACATTTTTGCATCCCTGTCCGGTGGAGAACACTTCTCAAAAATTGACTTGACCCAAGCTTACCTTTAAATGGAGATTCTTGACTATAAACACACATAAAGGGCTTTATCAGTACAACCATCTTGTTTTTGGAATTGCCTCTGCCCCTTTTTGTGGTAGAGAGCAATGGACCAGATGTATCCCAGGAACGCAGTGTTACCTGGACGAGATCAATGTAATGGGGAAGGATGATGCAGATCACCTCCAAAACTTGCAACGGGTGCTGATGAGATTGTGTGAGTATGGACTAAGAGCCAACAAAGAAAAATGTGAGTTCTTTAAGTCTCTGATTTCTTACTGTGGTCATGTGATAGACAAAGATGGTGTACACAAGTCACAAGACAAAATTGACTCAGTCATAAATGCACCACACACATAAAACATGTCTTAATCTTCGATCATATCTCGGACTTGTAAACTATTACCACAAATTTCTTCCAAACCTCTCTCTCCACTGTACTACATCCTGATGTAGTGCTGACACACTTCAGTCCATTTATGCCTATCAGACTGGCGTGCGATGCATAACCATATGGAATTGGCACAGTGCTGTCACACAAGTTTCCAGATAGCACAAAAAAAACTGATAGCCTTCGCATCTAGATCACTTACGTCAGCAGAACATAACTAGGCACAAATAGGCCGTGAATCGCTTAGTCTCGTGTGGGGTGTAAAAAATTCCACCATTATCAGTATGGTCAACAGTTTACCCTGATCACAGATCATCAGCCCTTGGTCTCGATCTTCAACTTTCAGGAGGGTGTCTCAGCGATGGCCTTAGTACCGCTGTGGGTGTTCCCCGATATGATATCGAGTACAAAGGCACCAAACTACACGGTAACACGGATGGCTTGTCGCGTCTTCAAATGAAGTTGACAGAAGAGAAAATGCCACTATTCAGAGAGAAACCCGCAATGACCCAACATTGTCTAAGGTCTATGATATCACAGTACATGGGTGGCTGACACAAGGGAACTCTAATGTGTGGACGAGTCGTCATTCCCTTCATATTGCGGAGTAAGATGTTGGACACACTGCATGAAGGACATTTGGGCACTGTAAAAATGAAAAACCTTGCCTGCAGTTACATGTGGCCAGATTGAGGATCTGGCAAAGGCTTGTCCAGGATGTCAGAGGACCCAGAACTCTCGACCATTAGCTCCCTTGCATCCCTGGGAATGGTCATCAACACCGTGGCAAAGAGTGCATGTCGACTTTGCTGGACCATTAAAGGACTCCAAGTTCTTGATCGCCGTGGATGCGCATTCTAAGTGGCCTGAAGTTGTTCTAATGAAGACAACCACAATTAAAAAGACTGTTTCTGTGCTAAGAACAATATTCTCCAGAAACGGGCTGCCAGAAAAGATATGCACAGATAATGGGTGGCAGTTTGTCTCAGACGAGTTTCAGAAATTCATGAAGCTGAATGGAGTCAAGCACATTACTTCCGCACCATACCATCCTGCCACTAATGGCTTGGCAAAAAGGTTTGTACAAACCTTAAAAAAAGCAATAAAAGCAATGGACATTGACACCAGTTATCTCCAACATAAAATAGACTTCCTTTTCATGTACAGAAATGAAATGAAATTTAAGATCTCGCTTGGATCTCCTTAAACCCGATGTTCGACGAGATGTGGAAAACAAACAGTTTGTGCACATGAACAATAGACAAACAAGAAACTTCCAAGTAGGACAAGAAGTCTTAGCACACGACTACAGACTGTAAAAGTGGCAGCTTCCAGTTCCACCAGAACTGGACCCTTGATGTCCACAGTAAAGGTTGGAGATAACACATGGAGACGGCATGCAAATCAGCTGGTGGATCGTCAGACAAAATCCTCGCTGTTATCTTTTCCTGATTCACCTGACAATGTCCCTAATTTAAATGACAAGGTCAATGATGCTCTTGAGACTGCCCTTCCTACCTCAGTTAACATTAACGATTCTGAACCGCACAATGATAAACAAGATGTGACGATTCCAGTTACACCTGAACTGCACCCAGTTTCACAGAGACGTTATATTGAGAGATGTAGAAAACCTCCCCAAAGGCTTGATTTGTAGTTGTGTTGTGTCTGGGGGGAGTGTAATGTGTGTACTATTGGGTATCAGCATCCTGTGATAGGCCTGCCCTCTAGTGGTGAAAAAACTATGTGAGTTAACATGACTCAATTGTCTGCTGTGTATCATTCATCTGCCAGCATACACAACATATAGAAACCATTAATACCATACGAAAACACAATATAAAAACACATGGCATTACAGAGCGAGAGGCATTTCACATATGTAGTGTGAATACCATTTTACTAAAGCAACCTCCAAACCTCTACACTACTATGTAGTGATGCTGATGCTATTCTTGGCCAGCTAGCTGACCGATTGGTTGAGGAAACAGACCCATTGCTCATATAGTCTAAGGTACATCGGCCAGCATTACTGATTGTGAAGGCCTTGGGCAGATTAGATTGACATGGCAGCACATAGAGGCTAAAATCTGATTGGACAAAAAAAAAATCTAACATCCACATACACGTACTGGAATCAGTGCAGCCAAGAGAAACGCTACGAAATAAAGAGAATAAACTGTTGGTCAAGTCAAGTCAAGTTTATTTCTATAGCGCTTTTCACAACAGACATTGTCTCAAAGCAGCTTTACAGAAATCAACAGTCAAGGTGAATGGTGTGTATTTATCCCTGATGAGCAGCCGTGGCGACTGTGGCAAGGAAAATCTCCCTTAGATGTTATGAGGAACAAACCTTGAGAGGAACCAGACTCAAAAGTGGAACCCATCCTTATTTGGGTGACATCAAGAGTTTGATCATAAATCTTTCAACAATACAGAACACTGGAGAGTGAGAACTAACATGATTACTGGAGTATAAGATTATAAGTAAATGTTCTTTCTACAGTCTTTGGTATAAAATTAGGAGCTACTGAGCTCAACATTTGTGATCATCACAGATCCAGCAACAGCTTCTCCATGCCAGAGCCTTTAAAGACTCCAGGAGGTCCAATGTCAAAACTCCACACATGTAGAGTTTTGACACTGGTTACCAATTGACACTGGTACGTCTCTAGATGGTTCGAGATGTTTGTGAGTTCGGCATCTACTTCTTTAAAGTCCATAATCTTCACGAGGTGGGACGTGACTGAAGCTGGAGCACCCTCAGGAAGCCTCGGGATGGGGAGAGAAAGAGAAGCAGTGGAGAGGAATTAGCGTAGCTGCTGTTCATGATATTAACAGCACAAGTTGATAATGTGCATGTGATCAGATGTTCTGGAGCACAAGGTTATGATATGTGATGTGTGTTATGTGTAGCCTTTGCTTAAAAGATATGTTTTTAATCTACACTTAAACTGGGTGAGTGTGTCCAAACCCCCAAACACTATCAGGAAGACTATTCCAGAGTTTGGGAGCTAAATGTGAAAATGCTCTACCGCCTTTAGTGGATTTTGCTATTCTGTTGGGAATAAATGTATAAAATCTTTTACATTGAAAAAATGTAGGTCAGTGCTTCTGATAATGTTTAGGCTAGCAGAGAAGGCTTTGCTGGCCCTGACTTTTAAATAGAGAGTAGCAGCAGTTTATACGTAACAATTAGTATCAACTTTATTTTAATATAAACACATTATATTGCAAGGGGAAGGTTACAATAGATTTTCACATCTACTCAGTACTCTTCCAGGCTTGGTCATTTGCATCTGCCTATGTATTTTGCTTAAAAAAAAATTCAATGCTGTGCATCAATTTCACACATACACAATGTATTGTAAAACTGCCTGATCGGATGAGTGCAATTCCCAACATCTGAGAGCTATGCTGAGATCCCTAAGATTTTTGGGACTCAAAGCAAATACATTTGGCTAGGAAATATGGTATCTGGGCTTCTTCTTTTGTCTTGAGTAGCATCATCCCCATATAGACAAGACATCAGTGACTGCACCCTGTCCAAGACCAAGACCAAAGGTGAAGAAGTTCCTAGGGCTTAATTAGGATGAAATGAGGTTTGTTCATCACTGATCTCAGTGAGGGAACTAAATTGGAATTTCCCAAATACAAATGGTTTTGTGTTGTATTATCATCATTTCTTTGCAGACTGACATTTTAAACTGAGGGCTTGAGTATTTTTTGGTCCAACAGGGCAGAGGGAAGAGAGCCCCATGCTGTACATCAGCTGAAAGCTCTCAGTATTGGAGAGTCTTACACAGCATGATCTGGCCATGAAGTGTGTGGCCTTCTCCCTATAATACTTCCTACTTGGTTGCCCTTTAAACCAGCTACAGCCTGGTTGGTGGTGGGGCTTGTGCCAGCAAAGGGTATGGTTGAATAACAGAAACTGGCAGATGACATGAGATAATTCCCACTTATGTGTGAGCTTAAATATATGTGCTTGTTCTTACAAAAGTAGAATACAAAGAAATAGCAAGCCAAAGAACTAGTTTTAGACGTTGTATCTAAGGCCTACAAACACACATCCTGGAGCAGGAGCTTGGAACTTGTTGGCAAATTTGAATGAGGCAAAAGGCCAGAAATAATACCTGTGGGCCTTTTTTTCTTCGAGTTGTTAAAAGTAAAAGTCCTCCCTACCATCCACCTTTACACACATACCTTTCTCAAATATGTGTCTATTTTTGAAATAGGTACCACATGGACCCAGGAAATAGTAGATCTGCTGCTGAATAATGGAGATGCCGAAATTTGCAGGAGAGCTCCAACCTCCGAACGAATCCCATTTCTGGAGATCTGTTCCCCTCCTCCGATTCCATCAGGTAAAAACACAAACTCTAACTCATTCGCTTGCTTTACTTAATTGATTAAAGATCCGTTTTTGAAAGATTGCTTTACTTCTTTGTCTTGTTTGTTAAGTGACTTGTTTGATCGTTGTTTCATTCTGGCGTGTTGAAAAGAATGTTGTGTTGTTGGTTAATGCATTGGTGAGGTGTTCAATTTCATTTGTAACCTCACAAATCAGCTGTTTTTGGCTTTTCACAAACATGTGCCCTGGTGTTGAGGACTAGTGCATCTTTGAGCCTACGTTTAATATGAGTCAAATACTGTAAATACGGTCAAGTTAGTTACTAATAGAGGTCGAGGCCAAAATCCATACACATTCTTATTCTTCTGGTCCACTGTTATTACGAGAGCGGCCTCTAGGGGCAAAACACTGATGGCACTGTTTGTTTTTACCCGAGACTGTGTGCTGCATGGAGAGCGCTATATTATATTATTTATTATTTACATAATTATATTAATTAATAAATATATTCATATTTATTTCATTTAGCACATTATTATAATTTTGATTTATTTTTTTATAAAGTGTAGTACAATTTTGCATGAAGTATAAGCGTATCTATTAAAAACTTTACGGTTGATTAATCGGTTATCGGCAAGTATGTTCCAACCTAGCCATCCCTATCGGTAAAATCCATTATCGGGCAACCTGTAGTTATTAACGGAGCCTAATTTATTTGTTGGATTCACCCACCAACCACATGCATATGCATAAGTAAGTAAATGTTTTCATTTCAATAGCAGTGAATATGAAAAATGACATTATGACAGTGATAATGCTCTTTTAATAGACTTTTGAAAGCATCTGGCATTAAGAGGCATTAGGAGGCAATTAAAAAATCATAATAAAATCTCCACAATAACTCTTGTATTCACTCCGGCCCACGTCATTTCCTGTTACAGACCGACCCGGCCCCCCATTAAAGAAAGAAACCCCATGTAACTATACACTGTATGGCTAAGAGTAGATTTTCTGTCCACCTGTTCTTCAGGGCTGGAACTAATAAAAAAAATGAAACCGCCCAGATTCATCAAGACACATTTACCCATACAGCTGGTGCCTGAAGGATTCTGGGAAAAGAAATGCAAGGTGAGTATTGAAAGTTAATTTCATTTTACACCAAAAGCAGAAAATTGTATGGAATTGTGTGATATAATGGAATCTCTATTGTCCGTGCTTTGTACCAGTCCACTGTAAATAACCAACAAATTCAAAAATGTTTTTTAATAATAATAATTGCTATCATATAATAGCAACTATCAGCCAGAATATTCACCTTTCTATGTACACCTATTGTTTTTTCCAGGTTATTTATGTGGCTCGAAATGCTAAAGACAACCTGGTCAGCTATTACCACTTTGATCGAATGAACCAGACTCAGCCAGAACCGGGTCCATGGGAAGAATATATTCAGAAGTTCATGAAGGGAAAATGTAAGATAACAAAACAACCATTTAAACATCTGCTTTCATACATTGCTATTGCAGTACCTGAAAACTGCAGCTCTTCACTTTTATGTCCACAGTGGCCTGGGGATCGTGGTACGACCATGTGAAAGGTTACTGGAAAGAAAGAGAGAAGAGAAATATGCTTTACCTCTTTTATGAGGACATGAAAGAGGTATGAGATGTTCTTAAATGTTTCTCAGCCATTTATATCATGTAGTTCATAAAATAACATAGTAGCTTACAAGCTGAAGCCTTCTTACTATATTTATTGGCAAAAAATAACCATAATTTCACAAAACGGTTCTTTAATATTTAAAATTATTATTTTTAGAAATTAAGATCATAGTGGGCTTCCTTTGACCATATTTGAAGACGATGTTTGCAAATGTGTTCAAAAGAAAAAAGAAAAAAATGAATTTAAATCACATTGACGTAAGCATTCAGACCATTCGCTGAGGCCCTTCGAAATTCAGCTCAGTCGATTTCCACATTAATACGTTTTCGGTTTTCTTTTAGTTTTTTTGGCCTTCCGTTCACACTGAGACGCTTTCAGTTAGCGAAAACGAAGGTTTTTCAAAAACGCTCTCATTTTAACGCCGTTTAAAGAGCTGGAAAGTAAATAAATGGCGCCGGTCGAAGCGCCTTACGTTTTTCTCACGTGCAGTACCCCTGTACTGCACGTTTGTTTTCAGACTTTTCAGTGTGAATGAGCAACTTTTGGGAAACGTTGGAAAACGAAAGTGTGGACAAAAGTCGCTCTGGAAAAGGACATCTTTCATTTCCAGTGGCAAAATTTTTGTACAATTTTAAATGCACAGAGAAAGGCATTAAATGACAAAACATTAAACGTGGGTTGATTCATTTGCATACGAATCAGATGTGCAGGGCAACACGTGACCAGGTATGTTGAGATGAAGGTGACTTGAGTAAAAGTATTTGCCGTCAAATGATTTATTACGGCTATAATGTTCCTATTATCATTTTTGTCACAAGATTCTTTATTGTTTAAGACTCTAATGTTACTCTTAACACACCGATTTTTACATTTATCATGAGCCTAAAACTTTTCAACTACTTCAAATAAAATACGGCCACCGGTGTCGTTTATTCGTTTTAGAATGTTCTGCTTGCTGTTGAACTGACGCTGAACTGTATGTTGGTGATAAGTAGAAACCACCAAGTGCCAATCAAAACAAGTTCAAAACTGAGCGAGCGCTCGATCCTGATTGGTGGCTTGATGTGTGTTTGACCAATTTTTTATCCTCATAAATAAAAGGAACGACAGATTTCCCAAAATGTAGTTGAGTACAATGTAAGATATTTAAAATGTATTGAAGTTAAAGTAAAAGTCTCCCCAAATGAAAATACTTCATTACTGTCCACCACTGGTGGCTTGTTGGAACCCCCAGTTGGAATCATAAACCCCAGTTCGGGAAATGCTTGTATACGATGTGTTTCGGTTTCCGTTCTGAATCCAGAACCCTCGTCGAGAAATAGTGAGGATCATGCAGTACCTGGACCTGTTGCTCCCCGACGACATCATCGACAAGATCGTGGAGTTGACATCCTTCAATGTCATGAAAGACAACCCGATGGCCAACTACACGTTCATCCCAAAGATAGTGTTCGACCAGTCCATCTCTGCTTTTATGAGGAAAGGTCTGTAAGCACGACGTTAATAACATTTCCTTACCAAGATGTATGATCAATGACCAATGTATGAACAGTGTGTTTCTTCTCCACAGGAGAGGTTGGAGATTGGACCAACTACTTTACACCAGCTCAGTCCCAGATGTTTGATGAAGACTACACCAGACAAATGGCTGACGTAGACATTCCCTTTCGTACCAGCATTTGAAGAAGTCTTTGAGAACCTGCGCTGGGATAAACACTAACTATTGATACACCAAATAAAATGTGACTTAACTCATATTTTTATGAAGGATTTGTAAGATGAAAAGATCTCAAAGATTGTACTGTGATTATTATATATAAATGACAGAAATCTAAAGACAACCAAAAACAGCAATTTCTGACCGTTTCTTTTTAAATGTTGCCGACATATTTTTTAAGCGTTTTGACCCAAAAAATTAACACCTAAGGAATAAACTGGATGTTTTTGTGCACCTTGAATATTTTTCTGTCAATATGTAAATGTGGTAAATTTTCATAACTGCATTTGTTTCCTCGCTGGTCTCACGTTTTTCTCTCTTGTGAAGTTAATAAGACAGCAGCTTGCCTTGTTAGAGATAAAGAGAAAGTCTTACATACGTCTTTTAGTGTCCCGTTACAGCATAGTCCCCTCAGCAACAGCCTCACCACAGCCTTCAAACATGGCCGCAACGGATACCACTTCCCGCACGTTTCCCCCACAATACAGCAAACAGGGTTAGGGTTAGGATAGAATCAGCCTAAAACTTTGTGGAGAGGAATTACAGCACTTTTTTTTTACTGTAAAGACAAAATAAACAGGACAAATACATTGATCAGACATAACTTCATGACCACCGGTCCCCCTTTTGCTGCCAAAACAGTTCTGACCCATCGAACATTAACTTGTTCAGCAGTTTTAGCTACAGGAGCTCGTTTGTTCGATCGGACCACACGGACCAGCCTTTGCGCCCCACATTAATCAACGAGCCTTGGACACCCATGACCCTGTCCCCAGTTCACCACTGTTCCTCCCTTAGACTGCTTTTGATAGATTCTGACCACTGCAGACTGGGAAAATCCCACAAGAGCTATAGTTTTGGAGATGCTCTGACCCAGTCGTCTAGACGTCTCAATTTGTCAAACTCGCTCAAATCCTTACGCTCGCCCATTTTTCCTGTTCTCTTGCTGCCCAATGTGTCCCTCCCACAAACAGGTGGCACTTCACCACTCAAAATGTTATAATGTCATAATGTTATGTCTGATCGGTGCTAGTTTAAGTGTTTAAGGAAGCAGTAGGTCTTCATGTGCCATTTTGCAGTGGTTCAGCTGTTCGGCCATGTAGATGAATCACCTGGAGATGAATCACCTGAGATGACAGTTCAGTTTTGCTGGGATTGAGTTTTAGCTGATGAGCTCTAATTCATGATGATATGGAACGTGCTATAAAATAGACACTTTGCAAATTTGCAAAGTGTACGCAAAAGTTCTTGCCTTTTTTGCTGTTTGATTATACCATTACCACTTTTTGATCTTGTCCTGTTTGGGTTCTCGATTCATGCTAAGCCTAGTGTTTCCTGCTTGGATGAGTTGGTATCAAAATCGAGACTGGCTCTGTTTACTAGAAAGTACTTTATTTATCTACGTTTACACACTATTACCTTTAAAATAGTCTACTTGCACAGCAATACAGCGCCCCCAGTGTTCTCCTGGAACCTGTCCTGGAAGACTCCTTTTTGAAGCATGTCGAGTACCTTCTGCGATTTGTGCCGGATCTCCGCAACTATGTCAAAACAGCGACCTTTAAGACAGACCTTCATCTCCAGGAAGAGAGTGAAGTCCGCAGGAGCCAAATCTGGCAAGTAGGTTGGGTGTGACGTGAGATCATGTGGATCGTTCTCCAACGATCATCACGAACGTTTGCTGAACGGTTTCGATATTTTCCGGGGTTGAGCTCTTCCTGTTTTCTCATGGTCTTCCAGGGATGGTTTTTTGGTCCAACTCTTTGGTCAGAAGAGCACCGGTTAGCACCATTAGTCTTTGATGCCGCCTCATAAATCTTCTGGGGTTTTTTTTTTAGTTTTTTTACTTTTACTCAGCTTCAGGATTTAGATTTGATTTCTCTGAATTTCCTGTATTTGTTCTTGTTTTCAACACGTGACAGTTTTTAGACCAGCTTGTCTCAGACCTCCCTAAAGCTACAACTTTACGTCTGCTTGACAAGAGATTCCTTCCATGTAAATGTAAAAAAAATATATATATATATTGTTTAAACAAAATGAGCACATTAATATAAACTTGTGTTTTGCATTAACTCCAAATTCCAGAATGTAGGTCCTTTTTGTACATTGAGTACAACATTACAGATACAACTGCTAAATTCGTGTAGACAAAACGACCAGAATAACAATGTTTTCAAGGTGATTATAATTTAGAACTCCAAAGCCAGCAAGATGACGTGTGAAAGAAAAATGACGAAGAGGAGAGTGTACAAGTTTAACAAAAAATGTAGCTTTAATACATTTATTATTAGATTGAAGAATAAAACGAATCATCAGTCAAACACTAATTTGGAACCGTTTCCCTATATATTAATGTAATCCTTTCCATAAACAGTTTTTTTAAATAAATTTTTTGTCAGTTTTTTATTGATTTTTTTTCCATACATTTTTTCCTCTTTTGTTCTCTCTGTCTCCCCCTGGTGGAGGGCTCATTAAAAGGTTCCTCTCCGGCTTGATGTCATCCTTCCCGTGTAGTTTTTTTTTTTTTTTTGTCATCTCCTTCTATTTCCTCTTTCACTCTTTCACAAGTGTTCACTCCTCACTGGAAGGTGGGAAAGAAAAAAATTAGTTTTTCATTCCGTCAATATCGGTTATTCATTCACACAAAAAGCAAGCCAGTACTACAGCTTGAAATGTTTACCCGGACCTGTAAAATACCACCAATGCATTTTCATGCAGCTTTTAATGACATTTTTTTAATTGAAATTTTGCTTGCTAATTATTGCAAATTTTCTACCACTGCGTGAAAAGCTGCGAGCGTCTGCTGAGCAACAGTTCCAGCAAGGCGAAGCATTTTATATATTTTTTTGTCACTCATGCAAATGTCCTTGGAGCACTAACCTCTCCTTTTTTTTGCATAAAACAGCGCACATATGCCGACACTTAAGCTTGTAGTTTCACACTGATTATGAGTGATAAGGATCACTCATAATCAGTGTGAAACTACATAAAGTTCAGCTGTATTTAATGTTAGATTGGACTGAGGACCCCATACCCCTCCCCCATCCTCCACCCCATCAAAAAAAAATTTTTGGTTTTTCACACTGATCACATCACTACACGATAAAAACACAACAGCAACAGTATCGTCAATTGATAATGCATGACGCGGCATTTAGAGGCTCCCTCTTCAGGAGAATAGCTGAACTGCAACAAATGTCAAGCAAAATTGAATTGCATCCAGGCATCTCTTTCTTTTTCTCTTTCTCTGTTCACACACACACAAATACAGACAGACAACAGAGACATGTTTTAGGTACCTTGTTTTGTTACTTGGTAACTGAGGGAGGGAACTGGTTTAGGCTGTAAGTGAATAGAAGAATTAGTGAATGATGATGAATGGAGTGAGAGAGTTAAACATGGAAAGATGGATGGAATAGATTTAGGGATTATATTGGTAGATTTTAGTTACACGATCGGCTATAACCATATATCAGTTGATTAGTAAATGAATTTAAATTATTAACCAAAATTAAGGTCACACGTGGTTGTTCTTACCCTCCAGGTAGTTGCGAGCAACGAACTTCAACACCTCGTCAATGAGGATGACGGGGAAGGACAGTTTCAGCACCACCATCCACTGTTCTACATTCAAGTGGGTCAGCTTGAAGACCATCTGAAGTTTGTGAAAATGAGAGAAATGTTTACATCAGCTCCTCGTCACTGACTCCCGGGACTTCAGGATGAATTTGCTGTTGATAAAAGTGGTGGTGTTGGAGAATAGACGCAGCCCCAATGGCATGAAAGACTTACAGGCAGGGGGTCCACGTAGATGATCATGAAGTGCAGGGACATGGAGAGGGTCATGGCGGCCAACAGCCAGAAGTTGCTCCATGGAGGCATGCGAATAAGTGACTGGTTCTCAGACAAGCTGGAGAAATAAAGATACAGAGTTTGAAATTAAATATTAAATATAGCGACATGAGTCTGACATTTGTAAAAACGGTATTTATTTATATGGTAGGTGAAACTGGAACAGGTTTTAGGATGCTTAACAACTTCCTGAAAATTCTCTACTTAGTCCTGCAAGTTTATATTGAAACTTATAAGATCCAGAAGTTTGTGTCCAGTTACAAAATATATCATAAGCTCTTCGGCCTGGATGGAACTAGTCCAGTAGCATCTGGAAAGACCTTTTTTTTATTATTCCAAACAAGCAAGAGCCACACCTGAATCCACCTGTTTCAATTGATGGATCATCTGGATCATTTCAATGGCTACTTTCAGGAGTGGCTCCTGTTTGGTTGGAATGAGAGCTGGCACTCAGACCAGAACTGTTTAAAACAGCAATTGGGAAGAAAACCTTTCATAACCCTTACCACCTACTCCAGGTATCCTAACCCTTACCACCTACTCCTGGAGAATTTGTGCTTGCAGTAGTTAAGCAGTTATGGTCCTAACTCCATAGTCTGGGAAATTCTAGCAGTTTCTAATTTAGAACATATGAGTGTCTCCATATGAAATCTTTGCAAATCTTGAATTTTACCCCAAAACCATTTCAAAGAGAAAGGTTCTCACCTGTTAAGAGCATTGCACATCTCAATGGTGACCAGCACAGACAGGGCCATGGTCATGGGAGGAGCTGCCTCAAACACCTCACATTCAATTCCAGTAAAGTCCTCATTTTCATCATGGCACTGCATGAAGTGGGACTAGACAACAAAGGGATATGGGTTAAATTCTGGAAGAATGTTAGTTTTCGGTGATCTTTATTTAGTAAAATTGAGAAAAGTCCAGCGAACAAATGGAAGCCACGATGAGAAGGATTTACCAGCTGATAGTAGGTCACTTTGGGGCCCTCATCATCATACAGGAACCAGTAAGCAGCAGCACCAACAGTGGCAGCACCAACGTATCCTAAAGGTAAAAAGAAATCGCTTTTCAATCGTGTTTCAAAAACATAGACCACCAGTTAGTTGTTGTTTTTTTCATTTGAGTTTATAAACTAGAATTAAAAAGAACAAGGGTGTCCTTATGTATCTGAACCTTTTTACAAAGGTCTCCCCATAAAGAACTCAGAAATTATTGGAATTTGAAAAATGGATCCAACTCCTTTCATGACTTGGGCATGGAACATTATGCTTATTTTCTTCCAAACTAAAAAGACGAGATCCTCAAACAGAGATGGTTGTAAAGCTTCAAGGGATAATAATTTTAGAAAATACTGATGCTAATTGTGTTTTCAATATTACCATAAGTTTTTCACCATGTGTCATATATGAACTTACCACCAATGGCCAGGTATCTGAAGAACAGCCAGCCAGAAATAAGGGGCTCTTTGGGGGAACGGGGAGCTTTGCCCATGATGTCCAGATCAGGGGGGTTAAAGCCCAAAGCGGTGGCAGGGAGACCATCAGTGACCAGGTTCACCCACAACAGCTGTACTGGAATCAGAGCCTCAGGAAGACCGAGGGCAGCAGTGAGGAAGATACTAGAGAATTTCAAGAGAAGAAGCACTAGTTAGCAACACTGTGACCATGGGGGTATTAACCTTCCCTTATGTTTTCATTGGCCCAGCCAATCTTTGCAAGCCCTTCGTGTGCTCATACCAGACGACCTCTCCGACGTTGGAGGAGATCAGGTAGCGGATGAACTGCTTCATGTTGTTGTAGATAGCTCTGCCCTCCTCAACAGCAGCCACAATGGAAGAGAAGTTGTCATCAGCCAGGACCATCTCAGAGGCTGACTTGGCAACAGCAGTGCCAGAGCCCATGGCAATGCCAATCTCGGCCTTCTTCAGGGCAGGGGCATCATTCACACCATCACCGGTCTGGGTAGAAGAGCGCAAAAATATGTTAATGTAACTGAAATCAAGAACAGGCTTTCTGAATGCAGATTTGTTGCTCACCATGGCAGTGATCTCATCGTGGCCTTGCAGGTACTCAACAATCTTGGATTTGTGGGAAGGCTCCACACGGGCGAAGCAGCAGGCCCTGGTTACAGCTTCGCTCTGCTCAGCACGAGGCAGATCATCAAACTCACGGCCAGTGTAGGCTCTTCCAGTCACATCCTCGTCCTCACTGAAGATGCCAATGCGACGGCAAATAGCCACAGCTGTTCCCTTGTTGTCGCCTGAGGAGAAAAGGTTTAATCCGTTAGACAAGCTAGGTCCTGTTCACACACAATCATTGTCATGTTCTTTTTCAAAAAAAAAGTTTATGAGGCGTATGAACGATATAACTTTATGGCCACCGATCAGCCTAATATTGTGTTGGTTTCCCTTTTGCTGCCAAAACCAGTCTGATCCATCGAGCATAAACAGCATGAACTACTTCAGTAATTTGAGCTTCAGGAGCTCGTCTGTTGGATCAGCCTTCATTTCCTACGTGCATCGGTGAGCCTCGGACTCCCATGACCCTGTCGCCGGTCCACCATTGTTCCTTCCTTGGACCACTTTTGATAGATACTGACCACTGCAGACTGGTAACATCTCACAAGAGCTGCAGTTTTGAAGATGCTCTGACCCAGTCGTCTAGCCGTCACAATATGTCAAACTCGCTCAAATCCTTGCCCATGCCCATTTTTCCTACTTCTAACACATCAACTCTGAGGACATGTTCTCTTGCTGCCCAGTGTATCCCACCCACTAACAGGTGCCATGACGAAGAGATAATGTTTTTATGTCTTAATATTATGCCTGATCGGTGTATGTTTAAATGGAAAAGATGACAATCAAAAGTGGATCTGAGATACACACCAGTAATCATGATGACACGGATACCAGCATCTTTGCAGAGCTGAATGGAGCCGCTGACCTCTTTACGAGGGGGATCCAGCATGCCGACACAGCCGACGAAGGTCAGGTCAGTCTGAGGGATGAACACAAGAAGAAATTGTATTCTCTGTATCATGTATATGCCCATGGTGGACTGGTAAATGTGACCAATATGGAGAGTAGGGATTAAGTGAATAATGCTTGGGTACTGATAATGGTATTTATGTGGAAAATAGGAAATATGGTGTGTGCTTTGTGACATGCCCTTGTAAGAATGATGATGGAAAAGTGGTGGGTTAAAGGACTTTGGAACAAAAGATTATGAGTTTAAATCCCAACAACAAGAAGCTGCCACTGCTGGCCCCAACTACCCAGTTGTATAAATGAGATAATTGTAAATGTAAATGTGTATGATGGTGTTTATATTGAGGGGTTGGGGGCATGCCCACAAAAAAATAATATGATAAAATCCAGTTAATAAGTTGTGTGATTAGAAAGCATGCCTATTGGAGATTGATTGTGGTGTTTCCATGGTCTATGTCAGGGGTGTCAAACTCAATTGCACAGGGGGCCAAAACTTTAAGCACACTTTAGGTCACGGGCCGAACAAGAAAAACATTTATTGAACACACTAAAATTAAATGTTTTTTTTTTAACATAAATATGAATAAAAAAAGACAGAAATATTATTCCAGAATAAATCAACTTAAACTTTAAATAACTTACATTATATTCTGTCAAAATTATAAAAGTTAGAAATATGAACATGCTGCAAAAAACCCCTGAAAAAATCAATAGAAATTGTGCTTTTAAGTAAACGTTCAAATAACAACAAATCAAAACAATCAGATTTCTTTGCTCTTATGCCATTTAAAAAAATAAACAGACTATAAAAAACTTTCTTTCGCCTTCTCCCATCAGGGGTCGCCACAGCGGACCATCCGCATGTTTGATTTGGCACATGTTTTTACGCTGGATGCCCTTCCTAATGCAACCCTCCTCTGATTTCTTAGTGTCAGTAAACATATACTCAGAATCCCATCGGTTTTGAAAGGCTCTGTTTTCAGATTCAACTTTTCTCTTCGCCATTGTGAGGGGCTTCACAATAACTGTACAATAGGGTTAAATACATCAACAGAAGCTCGACTTGATTGACGCTGGAATGTTCCCAGGTAGTCTAGTGTTCGGTAAAACAGCTGAAGCGCTGCATTATGGGATCTGTAGTTTGTGTTATCAGCGCTTCATATCGCCGGGAAATTAATAACAATAATAATAATTCTATATAAAATTATCTCGCGGGTCGGATATAATTGTACATCGGGCCAGATGTGGCCCGCGGGCCTTGAGTTTGACACATATGGTCTAGATAGTGAATAAGGTGTATGGTTTGGGACATGCCCAAAGTGGACTGATGATGAGGTTAAAATGGCATGGATAGTGAATATTGTGTGTGGTTTGGGACATGCCCATATTGTTAAATACCTCATAGTCAACAAACTTGGTGGCGTCTTCGAGTTTCATCTCCTCGACCTTCAGTGGACTGTCACGAGTGGCAAGGGCAAGGCAACGCAGTGTGTCACGGCCAGTACCCCACTCCTTAATGATAGTCAAGATCTTCTCCTTAATGGGGCCAGTCAGGGGCACACGGGCAGAGCCAACACGCACATAGGTGCACCTGTCAATCACACCCTCGGGGGCACCCTATTGGTCAGAGTGGAGAAAAGAATTATTCAAGCGAAAGACCTTGTAAAGTGTTCATGAAAAGGGAGAAACAGAAGCGAGAGCTTACCTTCACAAACATCTTGCTGCCGCTCTCTCCTCTGGTTGGGGTGCAGTACACAGACATGGACTTCCTGTCACGGGAGAACTCCAGGGTAAAGTTTTTCTTCATCAGCTGCTTCACAACCTGCAGGGAAATGAGAAGGACATTCATCAGTGGGAGGGTTTCTAATTTAGAAATGTAGCACAGCGTTAGTCCACTGTAGACTGGTGAGACTTACGCTGCAGCAGGCATTGGCTCTCTCCACACAGGACAGGTTGTTAACGCTGGTCTTGAACACGTTCATTTTCTCCACCAGGCAACACAGAGCAGTTTCAGTGGCCTCACCAACCTTCTCATAGATCTTCTTAGACTGTGAACACATACGAAACAGCGTTACAAATAAACACACGCAACACGGACTCTCAATGAAACAATATTATATTGTTTACTTACACTGGAAATTAATATAATTTCCAGTGTTTTTTGCAATAATTAGCAGGTATTCGGATGTTAAAAGATAGGTATAAAAAGAGGGTGGTTCTCACCTCGTTGAAATCAAGAGAGGAGTCGTTGCACAGGGCGCAGATGGTGGCGAGCTCCACCAGGCCATCGTGCTGACTGCAGTCAACTTTAGAACCTCCTTTGGTCCTAAACAGCAAAACATTTACACAAACTTAGACTGGAAAGTAACGAATTACATTTACTGTAATTGAGTAGATTATTTTACTTGTGTACGTTTTTAAAATCTGTAAATACTTTTATTTTTTTTACTTATTATTACGTTTTTTCAAGGTTTATTTAAGTATTAAACTTAACTAAATTTAAATCATAAATGTAATCATATTTAATCATAAATTTAAATCAAAAATTAAATAAAAATAATGCAACGAAGGGAAAATCGCGAAAGAATGAAGGAGACGGACAAGACAGTCGCCAGCGATGCAGATCCAGCTGAAAGCGAAATGCCGTCAAATCGAAAGTTGATTTCTCTTATTATCATAAATCACATTAGAAAAGGAGATTTGCTGCGAAAGTACATAACTCACATTAGGCTCAAGTCATGGATTGTAGTTTGCATTTGTTTGTATTTTTGTTGTTGGTATTGTACTGTGAATAAAAATGTATTCCTTTATTTAAATACAAATAGTTAGAGATGTATATCCCCTTGTCCTTTTTAAACTGCACTAGAATCGTGCAAATACTTGAGTAGATTTTTAAACTGGTAACTGGTCCTTTCAACTGTAACTGTAAAATTAAGTTCAGACGACAATACTTAAGTGTAACTATGATTATTATTAAATGTATAAATGTAGTAATTATTGTTGGTAATAAAACAAATGTAGGTAACTTGATGTTATATAAGAGGAATTAAACATAAGGACGGTAAGGACATGCTGTTCTAGGTAACTAATCAGTTCCGTCTACTTACACCTCGCCCTCGGGAGTGTATTTAGAGCCGGAGATATCGAAGCAATCCAGGGACACGTGATCACCATCCACTCTGTCGATGACGAACATCTGTCGAGTAAAATTAAATCAAGCGCAATCAGAATAATCGGAAATAATTCGGCTGATTATTGGGGAATATCTGAAATGTGTCATTCTGCGCACTGATTTGATAAAAGTCAATTTTTCCTAGTGATAAAATCTCCAGGATGAAATGAAAATGGTCTTAATAAGCAGTAAGTTCTTGTGGTGTGACAATATTTTGTCTTAAAAAAAAACACTCTTTACACTCTATACACCCTATACTCTATTAATATACTGATAACTTGTAGCCAAGTACTTGAACACAAAGTTGACTTTAAATAAAAATGTCCTACACACCTTTGTGACACACATCTGGTTGGTGGTGAGAGTGCCGGTTTTGTCTGAGCAGATTACAGAGGTGCACCCCAGGGTCTCCACGGAGGGCAGGGAACGGACAATGGCGTTCTTCTTGGCCATACGACGGGTACCGAGAGCCAGGCAGGTAGTGATGACGGCGGGCAGACCTGCAAAAAATATACTTTTAGATAACAATTGAGAGAACCTGTGGCCATCTTACTTACAGAACATAGTGAACTCAAAGACAGCTAGCAAGAACTGTTAGCTTGCTAGTTTAATAACAGCAGTTTTTTTTTTTTTTTTTTTACTCCAGTAGATGCTAATTTAGGATTATGCTATCCCAGTGCAATAGGTTTTACTTGCAAGCTGAAATGCAAAGTACATTAAACTTAGCAACACATTTCTCAGTTTTAGTTTATAATTCCTTTGCTTTGTGTTTTGGTACCAAAAAATTGTGCTAAGCCTTTAATATCTAGCAAAAATATTTGTTGTGTTGCTCACAAGGTAGTTTTCATACTAAACAAATATAACCCTTCATGTGTACTTTTTAATTTTCCCAAGCCACCATCCATTGACTAAAAAAATGTTTGTCCTTCAATCCGATTGCTAGTTGATCGATTGTATTTTAATGAAATGCTAGTTAATGACTGGCTAGGCTTTCTGTTATTTGTTCCTTTTAAATCAAGTTGTCCAATACAAGTAGGAATTTTAAAGCCACTGTCAATAGTACTGCCCCATCCTCCTTTTTTTTTCAAAAAAACAAAACAAAACAAAAAACAAGTCTTACTCCTTAGAGCCCCTGACTTGTTGAGACTATCCAGTAACCCTGAAACCAAGTTTAGGTTTGCAAGAAGTTTTCTCCACCCAAATGATCTCCAAATCCTTACCCTCAGGGATGGCAGCGACAGCCAGGGCGACGGCAATCTTGAAGTAGTAAACAGCACCGCGGATCCAGGAGCCACCATGGACGGGATCATTGAAGTGGCCGATGTTGATCATCCAGACGGCGACGCAAATCAGAGAGATAACTTTGGAGAGCTGCTCGCCAAACTCATCCAGCTTCTGCTGCAGAGGGGTCTTCTCCTGCTCGGTGGCGGCCATCTGGTCACGGATCTTGCCGATCTCGGTGGAAACGCCAGTGGCGATGCAAACGCCAACAGCCTTGCCAGCAGCAATGTTAGTGCCCTGGATGGGAGGAGACAAAGGATGAGTATGATGAACAGTGAAAAAAGAAGATTAACTGATGCAAGCTTTAATTAACTGAGTGGATACTTTGGGGAGCTAATCAAATAACAGGGGATAGAGAATGGATGGGTTTTCAATGTTGGTCCTGCAGAACCTCTTGCCATCTTTTACTGCTCTGACACTTGTTAAAAATGTATGAGGTCTACCCTAAGGTTCTCCAGGACCACAGCTGAAATTGGCTTGCTCAATTAATGTATGGAGAACGCAACAAGAGTGAGATAGAATAAATGGGTAACTAAATAACGAGCATGGATGGACGGGTAAGTTATCACCAACTCACTGAGAACAGCATGTTCTTCTTGTCCTGGTTGACGGCTCTGAGGTCAGGGACGGCCTCGGTATGCTTGATCACACTGACAGACTCACCTGAGAGAGAGAAAGCATAGTGATCCAATCAATGAATAATCAATCGACCAATATTATAAATTCCGAGGGTAAGGAGAAGAATCTTAAGATTATAACCTACCAGTAAGGATGGACTGGTCAACACGCAGGGTGGTAGAACGGATAGCAGTAATTCTGATGTCAGCAGGGACTTTGTCACCAACTGAAGTAAAGACACAAGTTCTCAAAGTTATTATAGTTTATGGGTGTTTACAGGGGGGTGGATTTGTCAAAAAAGAATCCTGGTTCTTTAAACAAAATGGTAACTGGAATCTAGAACTACACATAATTATATATATATTAATTAATTTATTTTTTTATTTTGGTGCTATTTGAATGCCACCATTCTAAATCTGATCCGGAGGTTTCTCCAGTAACTTCGAGTTTTTTTGGGGGGGGGATTAAAATCAGGATTCATATCCAATAGATTGAACAGGGAAGAAGCAGGAAGGCCTAAAGAAAGAGGCAAGTGGTGCAACTAGCAGGTGTCAGGGAAGTATTTATACCCAAGATTTTGTTTTCCTTCTCTCAGCATGTTTTTAAAGTCATCCCTCATGCCTCCACAGTTCTCTTGCTCCCTCCCTTTCCCACAGCACCCTAAATAACCTGATCATGTCATGACACATGCTTTATTAGCAAGCTAGGATTTTACATGGTTTTTACAGCCCTTTGCTAGGATGCTAACTCCTTGGGCAAGACCTGCATGGCCTCCCTTGTATGTGCCAATTTGATAATATTCTGCGATTATACTAGTCAGACAGGGGTGGATGAGGAAACAAAAGAAGAGCAAAGATGCCTCACCAGAAACCTCAACGATGTCACCAGGGACAATTTCTCTGGCCTTGATCCTCTGCACACTCTTTCTGTCAGATCGGTAGACTTTGCCCATCTCGGGCTCGTACTCCTTCAGAGCCTCGATGGCGCTCTCAGCATTACGCTCCTGTCACAGTTAACACTCCATTTAAGTCCTCAGTCATATGACACAGATCATAGATCATAAACTCTGATTTGAAAACCGTTGCTCTTACCTGCCATACACCAACAACTGCATTGGCAATGAGGATAAGCAGAATAACAAATGGCTCAACAAAGGCTGTGACGGTCTCCTCACCTTCCTCAAACCAAGCAAGCACCTGCAGAGAAAGAGAGGTCGGATTAGGCTTCAAGAGCAACCCATACACTTGTTTCAGCAAGTTTGTGAAAAATGTGCTTCTATGAAAGTGATTTTATTGGTTTGTCATATCGATGATGGCATCTTGATATGCACCAGAGAGGAAATTTGGATGTACTAGCTTCATAATTCTTACACATACATGATTTTACTGTTATTCACAAGTGCTTTATGACAGGAGAAAAACAAACTTCAGCTGGCACTTCAAGATATGACCCCCTATAGTAGACTTTATATGTCTACTATAGATGTTTATTTTGTAACTGCGATCCCCAGATCCATGGCCGAAACGGGATTCCTGAGTGTTCATAGTGATCGACACTGGTCTTGTGAAATGCAGACAAAAATACAACTATATTTTATAGTATCTTGTTGCATAACATTGTCAGATTCGATGTCTCAGAGTCTATGCATAACACCGACCCTCCCTTCCTTGTACCCCAATTCTGACACGCTGAATTGCGTCTTCCCTTGGTCCTGACCTTTCCTAAGAGATTAAGTTTCTCTGCCCAGCTCAAGGCTTTTCTTAAAATAAACACCTCTTGCCCATCTCCTTTGCTCTTCAATATTCTCCTTCTAAGGCCATTGCGACAGCTGGCCAAGGCATGGGGAGGAGGGCAGAAGCAATCGATACCATCCCTTACTTCTTAACACCCCTAACATAACCTACCACACCGTAACCCCCCCATTCCCTAAAAGAAGCACCCTTGTCGAATCATGGGCGACTTCGAAAGAAGAGTGAACAAGAAGATAGATGACATAACCACCAAATGGCATCGATAAGCTCTTGAAGGAAACTATTTCAGGTGCACGGCTGAGAATCTGCGCCATCTTGGAGGGTCTTATGTTGCGTGACGCACAGCTGTCATTCATCTGCAAATTGGCAAGCGGACAAACATAACTCCTTTGACTGCATGCCAATTTGGCAAGCAAAGCATGAATGTATCACCATAGATGGTATCAGTGTGCAGGATGCAGTAACAGTGTGATAAATGAGGGGGATAAACGCTAAATGCTAAACGCCTTGACTTGACCGTCAATTGCGACCTTGACATTTAATCGAATTGCACGAAAGGTCTTAAGATCGTGTTTGCCACACTCAGTGGCTGATCAATAAAGATGCATGTTGTTTCCGAACATCTGATTATATCAAAGGGTTGATCGTTCTATAAGACCTGTTGCTAATTAGTTGCTATATCTCACTCATAACCACGTGTGTAATTGTTATCAGGGAACAGGGAAACCTTGGCTAAAAACTAAACTAACTTAGCGAAGTGGCCGGTGCATCACTTCGATTTCTTGGATCTCCTGAGTTGCTTCATCGAAGACAGATTGATTTCCTAGTTTTGCAGTTGTGAGTGATGATTAAACACCGGTTTGTGCTCTCAGTTTCAGCTTTGTTTTTTTCACCCCTCAAACATGTAACGTAGGTACGCTCAATGTTTTGGTCACTTACGAAAGAGATGCAGGCAGCAAGCAGCAGAATTCTGACAAGCAGATCCTCAAACTGCTCGATGACCAGTTCCCAGATGGTCTTTCCTTTAAGACATTGGGTGAGATTGTCAGAGGCAAATTCAATAAACATTGAATGTATTGGCATTTGCTACAATTGGCTAATGGACCCAGTGGACTAATAGATGGAAGACCAAAGAGTTGTTTAGCTGTTACTTAATTACAGGTCGTAACCCCATGGTTAAATAGCTATTATTAAGGCTAGAGTATGGAAACACAATCAAGTGTGTATACCTACCCTCCTCAGCTGGCAGCTCTGGAGATCGGGTTAACAAGAAACAGAGAGAAAGAAAAAAAAAACAGGTAGATTAATATGCAAAATGATGGCGTACATTTTTACTGATTACGTCCCTGCAATTTGTAAAAACCTTTAATAATTGGCATCTGATACAACAATTACTATTACTTCCAGCAATTTAGTTTGAAAAAGACCTTCATTTAGACTTAGAAAATCAAATTTTGAGTTTGAATGGCAATTGAAAATGATTCCTACAGGAAGTACATATGTTTTTACATTTTTTAATTAGCTTTTCTGTGGAAAAATTAGGGTATGAAAGATGGTAGATTGAACATTTTTTGGCAGGCACACATTTATTTCTAGACTTGGATGGAAAACATGTACATAGAATGTACATAAAACGAAGCTCCTTTCACAGAGCCATGCCTTCACAATCTCATTTTTGAACCGAACACATGTAAAGAAGCAAGTGTTTTCCTCCTTGCGCTGTAAATCATTGCTTCGCAATGCCAGCTGCATTTTTGAGAATGCAAACCGACCGAATCTATAAGAAGCTCCCTCCTCCCCTCGAGCAGAAATACCGCTCATGAAATCAGCCTTCTCGAATCACCGAAGCTAGGCCCTTGCGCCATCACCTGTCTCCTTTTGCTTTCCTCTTGAGCTATTTTAAAGCACTGCTTCTCAACTTCTGGTGAACAACCTGTCAGTGTCACTTCAAGCTTCACGCAAGAATTTAGGCCGCATGTCTTATTGTTGGCATTATTGTACCGGGTTGCACATAAAAAATTCTGCAAGGTGGGGAAATCAAGACAACACTTGCATCTGCCAACCAAATCAATCAATCGCAAAATCAATCTAATTTCTAGTCTCATTCTATTGGCAACCTAGTAATGACCTGGTTGAATTCATTGCATTTCTCCATTCTCTGTTTCTCACCATTGGGGCCATACTTGGCCATGTTCCTCTTGACCTGGTCCGGTGTAAGCCCGGTTGTCTCGCTCACCCCGAAGAAGGATATAACCTCTGCGGGGCATTTGGCGTGGGCGTCCTCCATCCTGCTAGGGCTGAAGGATCTTCAGGAGCAAAATAAGTGTAGCTGAAAGTGTTTGTCTATCCGTTTGTGCTTCTTTTGCTCGTGATGCTCTTTTGGACCAAGAAGTCTGTCCCTGTTACTTTGACCCCCCTCCTTACAGGAGTGCTGGACTGACAGAAAGAGCGAACAAATGCAAACGTGTGTAGTGTTTTATACCACCGCAATCCTTCCTATTGGTCAAGCTCGCCTGTGGTCATGCCCCTGAATTCCGGCTCTTCGTTTATGGCTTTGCGGGGCGTGGTTACATCCAAGGATTCAGAACTTCGGGGGCTGATGGGTTGCACTTAAATGAAAAGGAGAGCTGTTTTTGGAACATGCATGGTCAGTGGAATAAGGAGAAAGGAGAAGGTGAGAGAGTGAGACAGAAGACGGAGTAATGGAGGGAGGGGGCATGAGTGATGGCTCAACTGGCCCCTCACGAGGTCAAAGGGGAAATAGGGAAAGTGCTAGCTGGTAGAAAGGTGCTAGAAGTTTCATTAATTACAATTCAAGGGGCAAACTGGTTTAAATGCTTTACATTCCACTGCATAAAAACCTCCAAGATCAGGTCAGGCAGTGAAAATGATTAAAAACGAATAGTGGAATAAAAAGAAGAAATAGGGAACGAAAGTGTTCAAGGTTGCCAAAGTGGCCAGTCAGTTTGAAATAAGACTAAAACAAGACAGAAGGCAGAAATGAACAGACATAAGCAAGCAGGCCCGTCACTCAATATGGGAGCCTACATAAGGAAGAAGGGGATCATGTTTTATTTCTATTTTTTTACAGAGAGGGTGGGGGGACAGGGCAAAGGACTAAGACGTGATATACGGTGCTTTCGGAGGTGGACCCAAAAGCAGCTAATACACATTTCAACGCCACTATGGATAGCGCTTACATGTACACACACATGTGGCATATCCATGTGCAGCACATAGCAAAGTGGTATGCCGATGCTCAATCAGCTCGTGTGCGCGCGAAGCTTTTAATAGTAAATGTCTGGAGTTTGCACTTGCGCTGGAGCCGAAAGATGAGTAAATTCAATGTTTAGCGATCGAAAAAACTAAGCGTTCTCATTGCTAATGAACAAAAATAAAAGAGATGAATGAATGCCATAGTGATTAGCAGGTTTTCTAGTCGATATGGTCTACTGATTGGAAAATCGTAACGGTAAAATATAGCAAGCGAACAAACCGTTAATAAACTACCTTTCGATGATTATATTACCGAGCATCAGAACAACACTGCAGACTTTAATTGCTTTAGTGCAGGCACGTACAACCCTCTTAGTATGATAAGAGGTCAACTGTTTAGTGGATGTTTTTTCAGCTCCCACCAGTTAAGGGATTTCTTAAATTCATTAGACTGTCCTATGGGAATCCCAGTGGTTCGTTTGCCAGTTGTTCAAGAATTCCAAGAAATTCACTTGAAGATTTGGTTTTCAAAAAGGCTTCCATCTTGACTCAATAGTCTTATGTATGACAAGTCTCTCATTTAATGCATCTTTCATTAGCAAGTCTATTTATATATTAGGTCAGAATTTACTGTGTTGTTCAATCCCGAAAACAGCTTATCATCTGTCTGAACTGGAACTTATTTCGTGTCATGGACGCTTTAACCGTGTACTTCTCAGCGGTGCGGCAACTAATATCCGTACCACAAGATCCGAAGGTTAAACCTGAGCTCCGGTTACACACAGTACAGTTTCACTCCTGTCTGAGTGGGTTTCCTCAGGTTCTCCAATTCCTTCTTACCCAACACCCCCTCCACACACACACCCCACCCCCCCAAGTAAAAAAAGAAAGGTTGGGCGTGAATGAGTGTGTGAAGGTGTGTATAATGTTCTTACATATCTACCCTGGTACATACGTAGCGTATTCCCTGCTTTGCACCCAGTGTTCAAGGGATAGATTACAGGTCTACCACAAGCGTGACCAGTTACAAGATGATGGATAAATTGATCTAATAATTGCGATTTGGCTGATTTTTAGCCTTGTGTTAAGTAGTTTGTAAGGAAACAAAGCTTTCGTCTATCTTTTTCTTCCCTGCTTTTATCCAACAAGGCTTAAACATTTCTGTCAAGAATTAGCATTTCCAAGATCCCTTTTATGAAAACACATGATATGAATGACAGGATGTTAACCAATCACTGAACTAGTACCAGGGGGAAAAAAAAGGTTATTATTAACATAACGTCACAAAAATTTGTAAAATGCTTTATTTATATCGCAGTAATTACATGTATTTATAAAGAGAACTTGGTTCCTCAGAGATACAGAGTGGATCTGCTTTTTTTCTCAACTGTAATTTTGCCATTACATATGTTTGTGTGTGTTATTAAATGCGTGTCTTATTTCTGTTTCTTTTGCAGTATTGTATAACCGAGGCCGCTAATTCTAGGCTCAGGATCGGAGTGTACGCAGGCAGCAGCTGTTTTTGCGACACTTGTGCCCATGGCAAAGTTAAAAATAACCCAAGACGAGCCGGGCGATGGCATACACACTATGGATTCACATATGCTAATTATAGCAAACTAAAAAAAAAAAAAAAAACACTTCGAATAGAAAAAAAAGAAATAAAATACTTCACTCAGCTGTGAATTTTTTTTATTGGCTGAATGTTGAACACCGGGTTCTAATTATATTTCTTAATAGATTCATTAGTGAACATGATTCCTACTTGGCGCAGATGTTCACGCCTTCCCTCGCACTCAATGCCGTACTATGTTCAGTAGGAGAAGACATGCAGAAAGCAAGTGTCTTACAAGGACTCTGCGGACATGTGGGTCACTCTTCTACGGAGATCTGAAGATTTGTCTGGCTTTAGTTATATATACAGACAGCTAGTGACTTCAAGAGGGCAAAGGCTAACAGGTTTCTCTGAGACACATGAAGACACATGAAGAAACTGCTGCTCATACAGTTTGAGTTTACATTAACTGTCCTTTTTGTACAAGTAGTCCCCTACTTACAGAGATGCGTTCCGATGACCCCATCGTCACTTGAAAATATCGTAAGCCTAGCCTACCCAGATATCTTAATAAATGGTGATCAGTATGGGGTTGTAATTTGTACTATGTGTACTGTAATTTGTTCAGAATTTAACACATAACGGTACATAATTTAGCAAAACAGCAATTTACGGTACCATACTGTATAAACTATGGGTGAAACATTACACAGAATTCACACTTCGGTACGTACCTCGGGTTTAAAATTTACGTTTCTGTTTGAATTTGGTGGGGTTAGTTAGTGGGAAGAATTTCAAAACATAAAATTGCTTGTCGGTTTTTTTTATTATTATTATTATTATTAACCCAGTTTATTATTATTAACATTTGTGAACATCAAAATTTTTTTTTTTTATACATAAAAATTAAATAGAATACCTAAAATTTCTGCAATACACTTTTTTTATTATATTGATTACATTTAGTAATAAGTTTAATTGTCAGGATTGTTTTCTTTTAAGAAAAATTTTGAAGCCGTACATAAAACGTTAAAGAATCCATAGCGCTAGACTTTCATAAAAACTTTGCAAATGAAAGTGTCAGGGGAGTTTTACAATGCACTACAAATCGTATTTCCGGTACGGAGTGAGCAGCCACAGTGACACTGCGCTAACTCTAGTTTGTTTTTTTATACCCCTGGCATTGATGTGTGGTTTCACGTTTCAAGGGAACTCAAGAACTATGGGACATATTAGAACTATGTTCTGCATTAAAAAAAAAAATGCATTTAGTACACATGCGCACTGAAACCCGGTACCTAAATGGTCGTACTAATACGTGTAATGTTACACCCCTAATACAAACTATAAAGTCTATATCAGGGGTGTCCAAACTTTTTTTCCTGAGAGTCACATACAGAAAATATATGAAGGACTGGGCCAATTCTTCTTTTGGTTCTTGTTTTGTGGAGACGCTGCCTTGTTCAAGACAGTACTCCACCTAGTGTTGAAACAGTACAATACATTTAAAAGCAAATATTATGTGAGGTCCATAGACCATTATATTTTTAGACTTAATACGGGCCAGTTAAAAACGGATGGCGGGCCACAGGGACAACCCTGGTATATATGTATGTGGCAAGAGGCAAGTGGACATTTGCCTGCGGCACCAACCTTCAAAAATTTTACAAACTATTTTGTTGTATCGATCTCGTCATCGTAAGATAAAAAAAGTTGAGCAATCGTAACTTTGGGACCGTCCTTACACTTCTAATACAGGGAATATACACTCGAAACTGAGTTCCATTTTATAAGTGAGTGAACGTTTCTATTTTAGTCTTTGGCTTAAGTCAATCTGGATGAACCACATTTGCTATCGTATGTTCACATTTAGACTATGCAAAATGTAAAGGATTAAAAAAAAGGTGTAAAGGATTTCTACAATCGACTGTAGTCTAGTGTTTCTCATCGTCCAATCAAATCCACAGGGACAAACCCCCACCCGCACAAAGTCCCACCCACTTAGTATTCCATATTACAAGCATGAGCTTGCAATTCAGTACCTGTTTTCGCGGAGAATTCTTTATTGCCAAGTTTGCCCAGTTCTGCAAATTGTGCAAAGTTCTCAATTTCTTTTGCTAAAATCTAATCAAGGTTACAATTGGCAATAAATAGTGAGTGGAGTGACAACAAAATGTTCAAGTGGATATAAAGGGAGGTTCTCTCTGGATTTTTTTTCATTCTTTTGTTTATGCTATACAGCAATTGAGCGAGGTGGTAGCCTAGTGGCAAAGGCATTGGACTTTAGTTACAGGGATTGTGGGTTTGAGTCCTGGCCATACTAGACTGCTGCCATTGGGCCCTTGATTCCAGATACCACAGCCTACCTTGAGAGGTCTTGTGGAGTCAGAAAAGTCAAAACTGTTTTGCTGACACAAGGGGGAAAATATTAGACAGGTGGAGTATATACTTAAGGAAATCCACTGTACAGACTAACGCATGTGGCACCTGAGCCAACCAAAACCATGTGTACTTTGTGCTCATACTGTGAGAGTCCAAAGTGACTATAAAGATAAACACCGACCATTATGACTAGTGAAGTGAATTACATTGAATGTCTCTTCATCATGACACCTGTTAGTGAGAAATATTAGGCAGCAAGTGAACACTTTGCCCTCAAGAACAGTGTTAGAAGCAGGAAAAATGGGCGAGTGTAAGCATTTGAGGCAGTTGGACAAATTGTGCCGGCTAGACATTTACATTGACGTGCAAAAGTGCTTTGAGTCTCTAGTAATGAATAAATCTACACTGGTACACAAGATTACAAACTAAACTAATAGACTAATATATATACTAATATACTAATAGACGACTGAGACAAGGTGAGGGAGGCGAGACTGAGATGGTTTGGACATGTGCAGAGGAGGGACATGGGGTATATCGGTAGGAGAATGCTGAGGATGGAGCCACCAGGAAGGAGGAAGATGATCCGCTGTGGCGACCCCTAATGGGAGAAGCCGAAAGAAGAAGTAGAAGATGACTTGGTCAGAGTATCTCCAAAACTGCAGCTCTTGTGGGATGTTCCTGGTCTGCAGTGGTCAGTATTTATCAAAGGTGGTCCAAGGAAGGAACACGCGACGAGGAAATAGGTGGCTGAGGTTTGTAATTTACAACTGAACAGTTGAGGGTTAGAGGCCCATAAGTGGCAGCTTGGTAATGCTGGGATTTGAACGCACAACCAATGACAAACCACTGAGCTGCCGCCTTCCCACCAATACCTGTTTGACTTGCACAGAGCCCTGAGCGCAACCCCACAGCAACACACAAAATCTTTGTCCAAACATTAGTGCCTCCAGTGCTTTTGTCACTGAATGGGCACAAATTTCTACAACCCTGCTCTGAAATATGACGACAAGCCCTCACAGAAAAGTCGGAGGCTGCGAAAGTAGGACCAAATTTGGAACCCAGTGTTCACTAAGCAGCTTCCTATCCTGTCCAAGTGTTATCATACCTTTGATTTAGACTAAAGCTGAAAAATGTACTTAGATTTCCACATGGTATCAAACTATTTCCACTTAATACTGAACAAAATCTTAGTTGTGTAGTGTTTCCACGATTGTTTTCAGACTCAAAATTTAAAGATCAAGGATTTATTAGTTGTTGACAGACAGCTGGACTTGATTTTATGTTGATGACACTTGATAGCAGTTCAGCTGTGTACATGCACATCAGCACCGTTTCTAGGCATAGGCAAACTAGGCGGCCACCTAGGGCGCAATCAGCTGGGGGGCACCAATAAGCACCCCCTGCCCTGCCGCCACCCTCTCCCATTTCAACTATTTACCTGTTTTTCCGATGAAGTTTAATATATATGTTTACACACGTAAATTCAGGCAATTGTGCGATCTTCAAATGTGTTTATGGAAGGCTGCGAATAATTGTGGGGGTGGAGCATTGTGTTGGGGAAGGGGGGGGGAGGTCCCCCTCAACTGCTTTCTCTCAATAGTGGTCACAATACTGTATTTGTTTTATACCTGATTTCCCTTTCTAAGGCAACCCTCCGACTTTATCCAACTTTGGGACAATCACTGAGAGCACACTAAGTTGATTCCCTGCATAAAGCCATGGCAGTGACGAATCCCAGTTTAGCAAAAGAATTATTTAAACAAATCAAGCTGGGTTTTTAAGTGTTTGCCCACTCATGGGTTGAATCGATAAAACTTCTCCACTAAGTGATATTCAATCCAATATTCAATTTCACATGCAACCTCATAGACTTATAAGGCCTAAAGGAAGAACCTTTTGACCTAAAGACCAAAATAAGGCAGACTTTGGACCCATGTGTCCTCCGAAAGAACCTCAAACTACCAGAATACCACATGGCATGCTGGCCTATCCCACAAATCCATTCTGTTTTAGCATTCTACATCCTGACAAGATGAAAAACAACTTGTGGCCAACTTATTAAGCCTCAGACCCAGGTCATCATTTAAATAATTAATTCTGCATTTAAATTTGTTTACAAATGATTTAATATGGTTTGATGGAAATAGTGCTTCCTGCAAGAGAAACCTTGTTTTGTAGTTCTTTACAAAGAAACCAAGTCACATGAAGAATAATTGAGGAACTGTAATACAGGGGAGAACTTGCCCATACTTAAATTCTTGATCATAGATTGGAAATGTGTAGGTGGTGGTGTGGAAACTTCATCACTAGCAGAGGAAGTGAGTAATGGGGATTTGCAGGACATTATAGGACCTAAAGCGGAAAGTGGCACTTCAGGCATGGACTTTCTCCCATACTTCATTTATCTTTGTCAATTCACAGCTGCAGGGACCCCAGTTTGATCCTGAGCTCAGGTTACTGTCTGTGTGGCGTTTCATGTGTTTAACATGTGTCTGTATGGGTTTCCTCCGACCTCCCAAAATTGGTCATTCTAAATTGCCCCTAAGCGAGAGTGTATAAGATTGTGTGTGGGAGTGATGCCTTAAGATGGACTGGCAACCTAATCAGAGTGTATTCCTGCCTTGCTCAAACTGTTCCTGGCCCAGGCTGCAGACATAATCAGATTTGGCAGGACTTTAGCCAGCATGTTTACATAACCTACAATACCTTTGCACTGTCTTACATTATAAAAAATCCACCATTGAAAGTCTTTTATATAGAGTGTACTGGTTGACCGATATATCGCAGAGCCTGATATATTGGGTGATATTTGGATTTTTTTAATTATCAGCATCTGCCAATAAATCTTTACATTTGGTCTGTGTTTTTTAAAACGGATTATGATGCCATATCGGGCATTAGCGCTTCTTCTATAGGACAAGCTTTTGGTCTCGGTTTTTGATGCACAGACTCAAACATTCACTTTACGAACTTTCACAGATACGAACAAACCCGTCCTGAAAGTGTTGTTCGGAGTTGTATAAATTCAACCCAGGGGAGAGCCGCCGCTAGTTTTAGACTCTGTAACGGGTCTTAATTATGCGCATTAATTATTTTAAGTGAATTTTCTTCTTTTATTTTTTATTTATTTTTATTATCTAATACAAAATATTGTATACAGTATTTCGATTAGTTTTAGTATATTTTACTTTTTATTAAATAGTATTTATAGCTCTTACATCATTAGGAGATATGCGTAGTCAATAACGAACACAAACAACTTACGAACAAATTCACGCTACTAACGGTCGTTCCGAACGTAAATCGTTCGTAATGTGGGGGAGCATCTGTACTTTAGAGAACATTTTATAAATATTACGCACAATAGATATCTTTATTATTAAGTCTGTCACGATTATTAAATAACCATATAATCTAAAAAGAATTTTTTTTGACATAACCGCGGCTGTTGTGTCCAACTGCAATTATTGCACACTTTTATTAGCCACAAGGGGGAGCTTGTAGTAACTGTAGCACCCTACTGCCAACATGCTTGCTCTCCACGCATTACGCTAAGCAAATAAGTCCGAATTACACTGTTCTGCCGAGTTTTGTGTCACTGAGCCATATCAGCGCAATAATACTCGACTGGTACCACCTAAGTAAGTAGGTAAGTATACTTCAAGGCTTTTCTCTGTTCTGGCACCGAGGTGGTGGAATTAACTTTCCCTAGACATGCGAACAGTTTAGTCCTGTCCGCTAAATGGCGCAAATGTAACTGTAAAACAGCAAAGATAGATTTAATATCGAAACCTGAAAACGATCAGCAGCTGTCTGGGCACATTTTGGTTTTATACCTGACGAAAAAGGGACGGCCGAAAGACATCGGCACCGCCGTGTGTCGAATATGTAAAAGAGAAATACCAGCGAAAGGCGCCAACACCACAGATCTTAGAGATGCACCGAAAACTACATGGCCCGGTTTGAAAAAGTGTTTGCGCCCTCCTCTGTTAAAACTGTGGTTTATCACACTTGAGGTCTATCCACACCCAGGCCTGATTACTGCCAGTTCGCAATCAAATAGGAGCTAATGTTTTCCCTTAATAATAAAAAAACCTACATTTCAAAACTGCATGTTATGTTCACTTGTGTTATCTTTTACTAATATTTAAATTTGTTTGATGATCTGAAACACTGAAGTGTGACAAACATGCAAAAAAAATGAGAAATCAGGACACTTTTTCACACTACCGTATTTGCTCATATTTACTTTAAATCCAATCTATACCATATATATATATATATATATATATATATATATATATATATATATATATATATATATATTTATTTATTTTTTATATTTGAATGCAGCATCAGCATCCTTTTTGGCATTATGGAAAAGGTCTTGCTGGGACCATCGCTCTCGGATCGCATATCGGACACGTAGCATTTCCGTTAAAAGTCCCCACAAAAAAATACTGCAACATCCATCTTTCTTGAAACTCTTTCTCCATGTTCGTCGTTCACGGTCCTTTTTGGTTGGGGAAAGAGAAATTTTTTAGCAGGAAGAAGTTTTCTTTCGCAGGAAAAAAAATTATTTAAAAAAGCCCCAAAACCAGCTCTCCTCTTAAAAACATTTTTTTTTTTTTAATAGACTCGTTTTTATTTCAATTTGATATGAATGTGTAATTTTGCTAGCAAGCAAATAGAAAAATGTAAATGTAAGGCGTAACTGGCCTTTACAGTGTCTAACAAAGCAGTGGTCGGAGATGTTGATACAAACCTTCTGCACCAAAAAAAAAAAAAACGAGGCCGTGTGATCTACTGCTGTACAGCTGATGCTGAACTGCCACGGTACCTACAGGAAGAGGCAGCGGGTACCTCAGAAGATCCTCTGCTGTGGTGGCAAGATGTTTGGAAATGTGACATTTCTGGCCTGCTCCGTTATGATCATAGTCGTTTCATTATTTATAGAGTTTTCAAACTACTGAATGTGAATGTGGTTTTATTTGGACTCTACACACTTTTCTTCTGGCCACTGTATTGTGGGTTTCTGTTTATTTTTCTATTTCGGAAAGGTAGAGTATATATTATTCATTAAGAACAATATGAAATGTATTTAAAACGTGTGAAGCAATTACTGAATGAATGAAAACAATAAATTGGGACAGAATGACTTGTAAACCTCGTTAAAAACTCAATTTTATTACAATAGAAAAAAATAGGGTCGTTTGGAATTCAAAGCTGCAGCAGGTCTCAAAAAAAGGCTGAAAAGTAAGTCATCAAAATTCATTCATCCAAGTCCAATTGGAAACAGGTCAGTTAAAAAAAAAGTTCCGGAACATCAAACTGCGAAATATATTCTGAAAATCTAAAAAGGACAAGAAAGAAAATCAACACTGGATGTTCATGATCATCAGGCCCTCTAATAGGAAGAAGAAAAAAATTACTGCATGGGCTCAGAAACACCCACCAGAAATCATTATCTGTGAACACCGCAGAAGAAGCCATACGTGAGCATGATCCAGAAAACCCACCATTTCTGGGTCAAAACTCAGATTGACTGTTCGAACTACAAATTTGAATTCTTTTTGGAAAAACGACATCTAAAGTCAATAGAATATAAACCAAAGGAACATGTGGGGTTTTTTTTTTAAAGAAAAACCTTTCCTGAGGTTGGAGCCACCAGGAAAGAGAAAAAGGGGAAGACTAAAAAGGAGGTTTATGGATGTGGTGAAGGAAAAGATGCAAAATGATGCGCTATGGCGCCCCCTAACGGCAACAGCTGAAAGATGATGTTGACCTGGGAAAGGTTGTTTGTGCCAGGAGAAAAAGGTCTGAGAAAAACAAGTGATCAACATTTCAGAATGCACACCAGGCCAAAGCGGGAGGTCTTTTCAACCGCCACGCCAGTCAAGAACATGAATCGAAGATCACAGTGGGCACAGGACAAACGGGGGAGTTACAAAAATAAGAACTGTACAGCCAGGTTTTGTCCAGAACAAACATGTCTGTGCACGAGGCAGTATTTGTCTTTTGATTCCAACCCAATCACCACCATATGAATTAATTCGGTTTATTAACGATCGATAATCAATCAATTTTTTATTCAAATGAATGATTGTAAACTGTACTAAAGTGTAATGCATTTTATTTCTTTATATATATATAAAAAAATGCCATTATAACCACCACCATCATATTTCCATTATGAATTGCACAAATAAAAAAAAAAAAAACGTATTCCCGAATTATGTCTAGAAGCTTCTCACTTTATTGTCCAAGTTCATGAATAACTACAAAACAAGAGCTTTTTCTGTACAAATCTAAATGTATGATGTTGAACGAACAAAATAAAAAACATAAAACGAGACTTACTGAAAGAGACGCCAAACCTGATCGCTCACCCCACTAAAGGAAGTGAATGTGAAGAGAAAAGCGAGAATGCCAGAGATATTTTGTACAAATGGGAGGATTTTGGCCCAGTCGGCCGACGCGAGTTCTAAACCGATGAATAAAAAAAATAAAAAATAAAAAACACGCGGGCGCGACAAATCCGTCTGCTGATGACGCGGGACACGTACACACTTCACATTTGAGAGTGGCAGTGATGAACCCTAACGCACGCACACAATTATAGCGATTGCTTCAGGAGATAAAGGTGTGTGTCGGACCCTGAGACTTGAGAAGGTAAATAATTGCTAAGGTCCAGTTTGTTTGTTTTTTAATCCTTAAAAGGGATTATTTCTTTACAACTATAATGAAGAAAAGTGATCGATGTTCAGAAAAACGGGACTGTAAACTCCCGTCCCTGCGCACACACACACACACACGATCTAAAACGTTTTTCTCATAATTGGTCAAATAAAACAAAACGTTCACGGAAAGAGAATAAAGACAAAGAAACATGAAAGACAGAGAATAAAAGGAGAGGTAGACTGAAGAAAGGAAAACAGGAAGTAATAGTGTGTGTGAGTGCGTTATGTGAGGGCACGTTATTTTTTGGCTTTCCCTCCCTTGGGAGCGTTTCTCGGTGGTGTGACGGGTCGGCCGGTCCCGAACGCTCCGGCGCTGCTGTACCCCAACATCTTCTTGTCGGCGGGTTTCAAGATCTGAGAGGGAGGAAGAGAAGATTGGGGGGGGGGGGGGGGGCAATGTGAACTGAAGGTTTCTGCCAGACTTGTATAGAAAACAGCCTCTGTTATGAAGACGTACGTCCCCCACCCTCATACAGATAAAGACCTAAAGAACCAAAAGATGCTTCTCCATGACCACTGGGTGTCAGTATAGAGCTCTAGAGTCGCACTGGCGACTGTTTCACATCACCACTAGTGCTGCAACCAACGATTATTTGATAATAAATCAATTAGACGGGTTTTTTTTATCAGATTTAAAATTTTCAATAAGCTGTGTTGCCTATTATAACTGTATAAAACCCTAATTCAGGGTATTCATGTATAAAAGTTTACTTAAAGCCACACAATGAATTTAACTATTTTTAATTGAGAAATGTTAAAGCTTCGAGTGCTGCTTGTTGAGGCGTGAATGCAGGATTTCGCCTTAAAACAAATGCACTCATGCTGGGTGAAATTGTTTCATTCAATGGTGTGAAAATACCTGGAAGGAGCACATGAGGGTCTCGTCGACGCTCATCATAGCACCGGCGTTGTCGAACTCGCCGCAGTAGTTCGGGGCAGAGAAGAGAGTCACGAGCTGCCGCTTCGCAAAGAACTCGTATCCGTCCTCCACCACCTGAAAACACACACACAGTCATATGAAGCACTGTCTTAAGTCCTACTTGGCAACTCGAGCTCTATTTGAGTCAGACCTGGTGCGCTCTGCAAATGAGGTCCATGTCGTGCTTGTTCAGGAACTTGGCGACAACATCGGAGCCAAAGGTGAAGGAGACTCCGCGATCGTTTTCGCCCCAGCCCATCACGTCTTTATCAGGGTCGGCCCACAGCAGGTCACACAGCAGCCCCTGATCCGGCACATCCGTGGGTCTCATCACACGCCGGATCTGCTCCATCGACTGAAGGTCCGGAGAAAGGCCTGAAATAAAGCATGAGTGACGAGAGAGGAAAAGATTTTTGGCACGTGTTCTGTTAAACGAGTTTCACTTTAATAGCACACAAAACAAAACAAAAAACTGCCGAATAAACATTTTTTTAAAGGAATCGCGAGATGGGCAAAATACGCTCCAAAATATGACCGATATCTGATAGTTCGATTCTCCTCGCTGAACCGTTTCTCGGGAGTCATACAGAATACAGATTGACATGGCAGAGGTAGAGCTGCATCTTGCTGGAGACACAACAGGAAAGTAAAGTCTGGTTTTATTTAAACCTGTGAGTAAAAGGAGTGCACCCCCCACATTAAACTTCTGAAGGGACAACACTATAGAAATTAAACGTGGTATATTTTAGGAGAAGTCAATGTGGGGGACAATTTTGTTGCCAGTTATTTAGACAATAATGGCTGAATGTTAAGTATATCCAAGCTGCACGCTGACTAAAATATATCCAAGTATCCTTTCTATAGCATTAAACATATAATGAAATGGTTCACTTTTATGAGTCCCAACGCTGGTTTTCGGGAAAGATCACATGTAATGTAAAGCATGAGGTAGGAGCGAGGAGAAAGTTTGCAAAGTTTGGTCGGAGACGCTGTCGAATCTCGCAGGCAGCAGAAAGAGGATTAATGAGGCACCTGGCATGTTGCTAGGTTTTGCACGTTACCTCCATGGCAGCAGAAAATCTTCTCGTCGACGATGGCTGCCACGGGCAAGCAGTTAAAGCAGTCTGTAAACGTCTTCCACAGTTTGATGTTGTAGCGTCGTTTGCCTGCAATCAGAAACAAAAACGTGATTCTCACGTGAAAAACATCTCCTCTGAAAGTTACACCTTGACTGCCAGGTCACACAAACTCCGCCTCCAGAGTGTTCACCTAAAAGAATTAGCCGAGTCATGAGCCATGTTTCCATGGTTACACTGAGGTGATGTAATCAGGCATCAATGACTATCTTTCACCACTCGCATTTCGCTTCTTGGACAGGAATAACGCAAAAATAATCGATGACAGCATTAATAGATTTAACAGTTTATAAAATCTGGTTAAAAAATGTCTACATTTTCATCCTAAATACTCCTGAATCACACACTTTCTGTGACTGGATCTGACTGGACTTCTGGGATCTGTAGCATGAAATGCTTTTCTGCAGGTTTCACCAAGTCACATTTAAGACTTTATAAGACCAGTATAAACAAAATTTAAGACCTCAAAAACACACTAATACGTTGTGAGCAAATGACCGAGCTCCAAGTTTGGTTTTCTTTTTTCAAGCCAAGTATCGCTAACCTCGCTCTTTCACACAGGCAAACTTTTACATTTTCGTTTGTAGTCGTAATACAGCGAATTATATTGAGATTAGCGAAAGTAAGGAACTACAACAATACAAACAAACATTCTAAAGTGCTGCTGGAGCATTTCAATGAGAGTTACATGGATATCGGAAAATTAAGACCTAAGAAAAAAAATCCTGAAAGAGGCCATGATGAAGATGAGCTCGTCGTCTCACACGTTCGTTCACGTTGAGCAGGATACAACCAAGCAAATGTGACTCACACTCGTCATAGAAGCCGTATATCCTGTTGATGGAGGCGCACTCGTGGTTCCCTCGCAGCAGGAAAAAGTTCTCAGGGTATTTAATCTTGTAAGCCAAAAGCAAGCAGATGGTCTCTAAAGACTGCTTCCCTCTGTCTACGTAGTCTCCCAAGAACAGGTAGTTACTCTCCGGGGGGTATCCGCCATACTCAAACAGCCGGAGCAAGTCATAGTACTGACCGTGAACATCACCTACGGGCAGAGAAAAGGGAAAAAAAAGAGGACAGAGAAACGTTATTTTGGAATAAGATGCTCTAGGCTGCAATCTATAGCTGCGATTAATATAGATAAAAAACAAAACAGGAAATCCGACGACACCAAGGCTGCAATTTCAAAGTGAGAGGGTGGAGCCAGTATTGCGCAGCGTTAAACTCATTTCAAGATGGCCGCCCAATATTCCTGACTCAATTATACAGGTATTCACAAAGATGTATTAGTCATAATCAGGAGCTCTTTTTGAAGAGATCATCGCACCGATTTGCTTTAACATCGCTTCTGGTGTAAACGAGAGATTAGGCAGAGAAGTTACCGCAAACTTTCAGGGGTGCTTCAAGCTCGAGAAGGATGGGCTGGCTGAGGAAAATCTCCCTGGATTTCAGACACAGGCCACGGATCTCGTTCTCAGTCAGCTGCACGTTCTTACCAGGTCTGGAGCCTTTCACTAGACCAAAAACAAAAACACCATGAGAATTGATACAGATAACACGAGTGTACATCAATCCATTATTAAATATTCACACATACAAAATGATATATGACAGTGACGTATCATGATATTTAATATATAACATGATGAGAGATAGAAAGAAAGACAGACAGGCAGATATACAGACAGAAAAATTGATAAACAGAGACAAATATACAGATAGATAGAGAGGCCAACAGAGACAGACAGAAAAAGACAGACAGACAGAGGCAGGCAGACAGACAGACAGAGGCAGGCAGGCAGACAGACAGAGGCAGGCAGGCAGACAGACAGAGGCAGGCAGGCAGAAAGACAGAGGCAGGCAGGCAGAAAGACAGAGGCAGGCAGGCAGAAAGACAGAGGCAGGCAGGCAGAAAGACAGAGGCAGGCAGGCAGAAAGACAGAGGCAGGCAGGCAGAAAGACAGAGGCAGACAGACAGAGGCAGGCAGGCAGAAAGACAGAGGCAGACAGACAGAGGCAGGCAGGCAGAAAGACAGAGGCAGGCAGGCAGAAAGACAGAGGCAGGCAGGCAGAAAGACAGAGGCAGACAGACAGAGGCAGGCAGGCAGACAGACAGAGGCAGGCAGGCAGACAGACAGACAGAGGCAGGCAGGCAGACAGACAGACAGAGGCAGGCAGGCAGACAGACAGACAGAGGCAGGCAGGCAGACAGACAGACAGAGGCAGGCAGGCAGACAGACAGACAGAGGCAGGCAGGCAGACAGACAGACAGAGGCAGGCAGGCAGGCAGAAAGACAGAGGCAGGCAGGCAGGCAGAAAGACAGAGGCAGGCAGGCAGGCAGAAAGACAGAGGCAGGCAGGCAGAAAGACAGAGGCAGGCAGGCAGAAAGACAGAGGCAGGCAGGCAGAAAGACAGAGGCAGGCAGGCAGAAAGACAGAGGCAGGCAGGAAGATCATGTAAATATGGGGAAGAAAGAAAGATTGGGAAGACTAAAGTCATTTTTATTATTTATTTAGGTTAAAATGTATTAAACTAGTTAAACAAAACTGGTGTTATTTGTAAATAAACTAAATTAAAATAAACTAAAAATATAAATTAAAACAAAAAGGAAATGTAAGTCAGGGTTGAAGCGCTTTGCGTCCGCCATTGCACTCACTAGGCGGCCACGGTCGAGTCCCAAATTCACTACACTAATTAACATAGTGCACTAGGTAGGCCGCACACTCACCGCCACGGTAGGCCGCCGACGTAGTGCGCGTGGTTGTATTTGAGACACCGCTCGTAACAAGGCTAAACCTACATATACAAAACTAATAAAGAACAGAGGGAATATGGAGAACAAACTAAAGGCTAACGAGTTACTCACCTTCCAAAAGACGCTGGATGATAGAATCGATGTTTAATTTGTCCGATTCGGTCATTTTTGTGTTTTTTCCCTTTAAATAAAAAATTAGCTCAGGATTTTCTCCAGCAAGCTAACCTGCGAGCAACAGGAGGAAGCTCGCGCACACCCGGCCTCGCGCTGGCGGCTCTCGGACTCTCACGCGGTTAAAGAAACACGTTTAAATTGATTATATTTATTTTTCTTTAGAGCGGAAACAAACCGGTGTTCGGTTCACGATCGAAGTCCCGCCGGTTTCACGAGTTTGTCCGTGTAAAAAAAAAAAAACTACAAGCGCCGTCTGCACAACCAGCGCGTCAAACCTTTTTCCGGTCTCACCTACCGCTTTAGGAGGCTTTGTGCATGCGTCACTTCCGGTTGCGTCACCGTGACCCCCCCCCCTTCTCTCTCTCTCTCTCTCTCTCTCTCAATATAAATAAATAATGGAACCGCTTTTATCCGTTAGTGTGGAAGATCGGATCATTTCAGTGACTTGGTTTTTGAAACTCATTCTTTAAAATGATGTCTTTTTTCAGTTATTCGTTTCGTTCTTTTTATCGGTAATAAAATAAAATGTCTCATTCACAATAAGCAGATTCTCAAAAAAGTCAAAATTCACCAACATTAACTAAAGTTCCAATAATGAAAATATGAGAATGCAGATAATCATAATAAACACTGATTTCTTCTTCTGAGTCTCATTAAAGACACTTCACAATGAAGTGTCTCTGTCTATCCTTCTCTCTGTCTCCCTCTATCTCTGTCTATCATTCTCTGTCTATCCTTCTCTCTGTCTCCCTCTGTCTCTGTCTATCGCTGTCTATTCTTTTCTCTGTCTTCCTTTCCTCCTCTATCTCTGTCTATCCTTCTCTCTGTCTTCCTCTGTCTCTGTCTATCCTTCTCTCTGTCTCCCTCTGTCTCTGTCTATCGCTGTCTATTCTTTTCTCTGTCTTCCTTTCCTCCTCTATCTCTGTCTACCCTTCTCTATGTCTTCCTCTGTCTCTGTCTATCCTTCTCTCTGTCTTCCTTTCCTCCTCTATCTCTGTCTATCCTTCTCTCTGTCTTCCTCTGTCTCTGTCTATACTTTTCTCTGTCTGTTTCTCCTCCTCTATCTCTGTCTATTCTTCTCTCTGTCTCCCCCTGTCTGTCTATCCTTCTCTCTGTCTCCCTCTCCTCCTCTGTCTCTGTCTATCCTTCTCCCTGTCTCCCTTTCCTCCTCTATCTCTGTCTATCCTTCTCTTTGTCTTCCTCTCCTCCTCTGTCTATCCTTCTCTCTGTCTCCCTCTCCTCCTCTATCACTGTCTATCCTTCTCTCTGTCTGTTTCTCCTCCTCTATCTCTGTCTATCATTCTTTCTGTCTCCCCCTGTCTGTCTATCCTTCTCTCGGTCTCCCTCTCCCCCTCTGTCTTTGTCTATCCTTCTCTCTGTCTCCCTCTCCCCCTCTGTCTCTGTCTATCCTTGTCTGTCCTTCGAGCCGGATGAGTGTGCTTACCACAGAAATAGGATGTCAGAGCAACCTTCCAGAACTCAGCCCCCACCCCATCTTAAAGACTATGAGGTGCAATATCCTACTCAGGGTTCACATGGACAAGTAAGGTCTGCAGAGGTCAACGTTAAGGGTCGATTAAACACAGGGCCTGTTACCCCTCTCATTAATCTTCCAGAGATAGCTGCTAAAGACGACACCAAGAGCAAACCGACAAACTTTTAACTTTGAATAGGGAACAAATATGCCATGCATATTTGAGGGCAGCAGAGTAGGAAAGGATTCCCATTCAGTTGTGTTTCAATGCTTTACCACTAGAGGCAGACATACAGTTTACAGTTTAGATAAGTTCTCTCTGACATCACAGTGCACTGTTCTCCATCAGGAGTGTAAAAGGCCAGAACACTTAGCAGGAGTCGTCGTTCAGCATTGCGCAACCTACCAAACAGTAGGTCAGTCGACAGCACGCAACCTACCAAACAGTAGGTCAGTCGACATCACGCAACCTATCGAACAGCAGCTAGCAATTGCCAGCAAGAATCACACACGATCAATTCTACACTCAGTAAATTTGAGTGTTCTGAATCCTGTGTTTTTACTGACACGCTAGGGCAAATACAAGTCAAGTCAAGTCAAGAGGCTTTTATTGTCATTTCTACTATACACAGTGGTACACAGTACACAGTAAAAATGAGACAACGTTTCTCCAGAACCCTGGTGCTACACTAAACAACAAACAAACAAAACAACATTAAGCTAAAACACAAGTTACATAAAGTGCATCGAGTGCAACCTGGTGCAAACAGTGCAGACAGACAGTGCAGACAGACGACACAAGACAAGACACAAAACCCTATATAGCGCCGACCAGTAAACCTACTGTATACTAGATTATACAGTACTGTACAAGAAAACTGTAGAAACTATACAAAATATAAACTATATCCCAGAAGTGAGTGTAAACAGTGTAGTGCAAAAAATACAGCAGCAGTCGAAGGTGCAAAAAAACAGCATGTAAACAGTATAATTCAATGAAAGTGATAAATGTGCAAAAACAGCAGTGGAGAGTGGTACAGTTAAGAATAATAAATAATAAATAAATGAATGGTGGTGGAATGGATTGAGATGAGTGATGAGTGTGTGTTAGGTGTTAAGTCCAGGAAAAATGTTTTCAGTTCGTTACACACATTTGAGTGAGTGTGTGTGTGTGTGTGAGAGAGTTCCGTTTCAGTTCTGTGTGTTGAGAAGCCTGATGGCTTGTGGGAAGAAACTGTTGCACAGTCTTGTTGTGGCGGTCCGAATGCTTCAGAACCGTTTTCCTGATGGTAGAAGTGTAAAAAGTGTGTGTGAGGGGTGTGTGTGATCGTCCACAATGCTGTGTGCTTTGCGGATGCAGCGTGTAGTGTAAATGTCCATGATAGAGGGGAGAGAGATTCCGATGATCTTCTCAGCTGTCCTCACTATCCTCTGTAGGGACTTGCGGTCCGAGACGGTGCAGTTCCCAAACCAGGCAGTGATGCAGCTGCTCAAGATGCTCTCAATGGTCCCTCTGTAGAACATGGACAGGATGGGGGGAGGGAGGTGGGTTTTCCTCAGCCTTCTCAAAAAGTATAGACGCTGCTGGGCTTTCTTGGTGATGGAGCTGGTGTTAAGTGACCAGGTGAGGTTGTCTGCCAGATGAACACCAAGGAATTTGGTGCTCTTGACTATCTCCACTGAGGATCCATCAATAATCAGTGGAGATTGGTCGCTCTGTGCTCTCCTGAAGTCCACAACCATCTCTTTCGTTTTGTCCACGTTCAGAGACAGGTTGTTTGCTCCACACCAGGCAGTTAGCCGTTGCACCTCTTCTCTATATGCTGACTCGTCGTTCTTGCTGATTAGACCCACCACGGTCGTGTCATCAGCGAACTTGATGATGTGGTTCGAGCTGTGCATTGCTACACAGTCGTGAGTCAGCAGAGTGAACAGCAGTGGGCTGAGCACACAGCCCTGGGGGGCCCCAGTGCTCAGTGTGGTGGTGCTTGAGATGCTGTTCCCGATCCTGACTGACTGAGGTCTCTCAGTCAATCTCCTGATCAGCGCACACCAGATAGTGAAACCAGATAGTGAAACTCCCTTACAATTGGTCCAATGACCACTGCTGAGACAGAGGGGGAGTGGGAGACAGAGAGAAGGACAGACGGAGATAAAGTCCTCCTCTATCTTCGTCTATCCTTCTCTCTGTCTCCCACTCTCCCTCTGTCTATCCTTCTCCCTGTCTCCCACTCTACCTGTCTTTGTCTATCCTTCTCTTTGTCTCCCTCTCCTTCTCTATCTCTGTCTATCCTTTTCTCTGTCTCCCTCTCCTCCTCTATCTGTCAATCCTTCTCTCTGTCGCCCTCTCCTCCTGTCTCCCTCTATCCATCTCTCTGTCTTCTTCCCCCCTCTGTCTCCATCTATCCTTCTCTCTGTTTCCCTCTCCCTCTCCCCCTCTGTTTATCCTTCTCTGTCTCCCTCTCCACCTCTGTCTATCCTTCTCTCTGTCTCCATCTATCCTTCTCTCTGCCCCCCTATCTCAGTCTATCTTTCTCTCTGTCTTCCTCTCCCCCTCGGTCTCTGTCTTCTGTCCTCTGTGTTCTTAATTTCTTCATATCCATATTTCATGCATCATATTTTTGCCTTCATTTATTTCCTGCCAGTGCATGTTATGTTAGAATGGAATGAGAGCAAGTTTAAACCCTTAAAACTGCGAACATCCCAGGTGTTTACGTATTACGATTGAACCAAAACAGCCAAACTGACTTCCGGTTTGAGACTCGGCGTGGCGTCGCGTCCTGTGACGCAAACACCACGCGACAGCTCGATCATTCGGTGATTCATTCCGGAGCGATGGCCAGGATGTGTCAAGCAAAACGATCGAAATGAACAAACTTAATGGATTAACACACAAAAATACAAATCACTAACAGCGTTTTTAATTGGCTAACAGGAAGATCGAGCGAGCATGAAGCTGATTCATAAGGACATCGAGAAGGACAATGCCGGGTAAGTGCACGCGCGTGTGCGCTCCGTGTCCCAAATACACACCGTGCACTACACAGAGGGTCAAAGCGACAGTGATCGAGGTACATATAGGGGTATACATTAGTACATAGTGTGTGGGTTGCCATGTAGTGCACTTGGAAACGCGGATAATCCAAATCCAGCTGTTTCCAGATCACTTCCTGTTTGGATAAGTGCACTAAGGAGTGTGTTCGAGGACAATCCCAAATAAATATGGGCTATTTTGGGTGCCATCCAGAATGTAGAAATACTATAGTACTCTTATATTGTGCTCTTGAGAAGGGATAGTAAAATATTTGGGGCTAAAAGTACAAAACAAACCAGAACATGTTTGATCATTTAGATCCTTCAAAGTTCCTCCTTCCGCTTTGATCACAGTTTTGGCACTCGTGTCATTCTCTCAGTCAGTCACCTGAAACCAAACCATATTTAGGGAGTTCCCAGAGGTGTTGAGTGCTTGTTGGCTGCTTTTCCTTCACTCTCATGTCCAGCCTCATCCTCCATGCTTCACAGTGGGAACCACACGTTCAGGACCCGTCTGTTCATCCTCTGTCTGTCTGTCTACCAAAGACAATGCAGTTAGAACTAAAAAGTCTCCAACGTGAACTTATGAGACCAAAGGACAGTTTTAATGACCCTTTGTCAATTTCTTGACTTTTTTCGTGGCCTAAGCAAGGTCTCAGCTGCTTGTTGTTCTTTCAAATGCTGCAGTTCGACCATGAAGACGTGACCGGATGCTGAAATATGGCTCAAATCTGTGATTTCTGAATCTGGTCATTCTAATAAAGTTATCCTCTGCAGCAGAGGTAGCTCTTGGTCTTAGTTTTCCTGAATCCGTCCTTGTTAGAGCCTGTTTCAGCAGTGCTTTTGATGGATTTGTAAAATGCACTTATGGATACATTTAATGTGCTTGAGATTTTTCGGATGGACTGATCGTCCTTTCGTTTTTTCTCTCTCTTCTTTTTTACATATATAATATATAAAACATTGATGCTGTCCTGACCCTTTCTTCTGCACCTGTGTAGTGTGAATTTGATGAGAGAATGCCATGAGTTGCCAAGCCGGCATCAAAACCTCCAAACAAACCTGTACTGTATATGCGATTGGTGTCCTATGTAGTGGACCGACCCACTTTACCTTATTTCACTTTATTCGTCAATGACAATGACAATGATATTTTCTGTGTTCATCAGGCAGGTGACGCTGATCCCCGAGGAGGCAGAGGACATGTGGCACACTTACAATTTAGTACAAGTTGGTGACAGTCTGAGAGCCTCCACTATCAGGTATGGTGGTTTTCACTTGTTTTTTTCGCATGCTTTAGCGAAGGGCGCGGTTTAAAACGCAGCTCATGTCCCCGAACAGGAAGGTGCAGACCGAGTCGTCCACAGGCAGTGTGGGAAGCTCGCGAGTGCGCACCCTGCTCACGATCTGCGTCGAGACCATCGACTTCGACACCCAGGCGTGTCAGCTGAGGGTCAAAGGCACCAACCTCGAGGAGAACCAGTACGTCAAGGTCAGGCGTCGGATCTATTAATAATGGCACCCTTCTCAAAGTCTAATAGCTTTTTTTTTTTTTTTTTATTTTTTCCGGGGGAAGAAATTCACATTTTCTTGTCAATTAGTATTTTTTTATTATTTTTTATTATTAACGCAGTTTATTTTTATCACTAACATTTCCGAACAGTTTACATTTTTAAAATCATTTTAAATAAAATACCTGCTCAATTCAAATTAAAAAAACAATTCTATAAATAACAAAATGAATCAAATAAATGCAATACACTTAAAAAAAAAAAAAGAAAAAATTGATTCAATTAAGTGATCGATTAAATTGGCATGAAATAAATTGCTTAAATAAACTGAGATGAAATGGAACTTTTTTGTTGTTGTAAATTTAATGGGTAATAAATGTCTTCCTTTATTCACTCCTTCCATAAGCGGAATTGTCAGAAGTTTCTCCTTTTAAGAGAAATACTCGAAGCTAAAGAATCCAAAGCGCTAGACGAGTAGCATCTCAGTACAAGTCCCTTCAGCGCACTTGTTGATATAAACCATCACCTTTGGACCAATCAGAATCCAGAATCCATCCATTTGACTCCAAATCGCTGTTTCGTACGATTTGACGTCCTGTGTCTCCTCATCAACTTTTTGCTCTCATTGGTCAGATGGGTGCCTACCACACGATCGAGCTGGAGCTCAACAGGAAGTTCACCCTGGCCAAGAAAATGTGGGACAGCGTGGTGCTCGACCGCATCGGTACCTTTTTACCGCATCGGTACCTTTTTAAATGAGGATTTCTCTAAAATAAAGTTGTGACCTATCTAGAAGTTACTGTACTCTGATTACTACCACCATTATCGACCCCACAGAGCAGGCGTGTGACCCGGCGCAGAAGGCAGATGTGGCGGCCGTGGTGATGCAGGAGGGTCTGGCCAACCTGGTGCTGGTGACTCCGGCCATGACGCTGCTGCGAGCTAAAATCGAGGTCACCATCCCGCGCAAGAGGAGAGGCAGCTGCACTCAGCACGAGAAGGTCAATAGGGTGTTTTTTTATTTATTACTTAATTTTTTTAAGATCAAGATCTATTGGTATTCTACCTATTCCTACTTCTGATTATTCTTCAGACCAAAAATGTCTACCTGACCCGAGGACATAGAGGAGGTTGAGCTGCTATAACCAAAATTAACCTCTAGGGGGAGCTTGACATTTATTTACGACTTTTTTTGTAAAAAAAAAAAAAAAAACAAATTGATATTTTTGTACAATACGTTGCGACGCTGCCAGGATGTACGCATCTCTCACAGAGTGTGTGTTCGAGTGCGAGTTCTTTGCGGTGTTTACGGTAGTGTAAAAGCTCTGTTTTGATCAATTATGTACTGTCATTTGTTCAACCTTAATTATACTACCCCATTCCGATCACCATTCTTTAAGACTCCTGGGTTGGCAATTGAGTCTTGAGTGACCATATTTTCAAGTTACGATGTTACGTGTTATTGTAACGCATCTCCATCGTAAATCAGGGACTAGCTATGCTAGTGTTTCAGATAAAAATGCGGCAAACAGGAAATGACCTGGGTATCTCAGTGAGCCTTGTATGTATCGACACCAAAACAAAACCATGTTAAACATGTAAACGAGTTTCTTCTAGACTTTCACTAAGTCGCTAAGACTTAGCTTGTCGCTAAGGTGTGGGGCTAAAAAAAAAGTGCTTGGCCCCCTTAATCGCAGCTTTATTTTTAGGAATTGGTGTTTGTTTGTTTGTTTTTTAGAAACCAATATTAAAAAGTGTCATGTAACGTGGGTCTTTAATTAAACTTTGCGATTTGTAGCTTCGTCTAAACAATCTTAACTAATCCATAATTCAACAAATTAAATGGTTTCCCCCCTTTCAGGCGCTCGAGCGATTCTATGAAGCCGTCATGCAGGGAATCCTGAGGCACTTCAACTTCGACGGTGAGGCTCAAGTGTGTTGAAGCTTTAAACAAACCTGTGTTCATCGTGTTTATCTATCCTTCAATCTCTCTCTCTCTCTCTCTCTCTCTCTCTCTCTCTCTCTCTCTCTCTCTCTCTCTCTCTCTCTCTCTCTCTCTCAGTGGTAAAGTGTATACTGGTGGCGAGTCCGGGTTTCGTTAAGGATCAGTTCATCTCATACCTCTTTAAAGAAGCAGTGAGGCAGGAGTGCAAGGTTCTGCTGGAGAACAGGTCAAAATTCATGCCCGTGCACGCGTCGTCCGGACACAAGTATTCTCTCAAAGGTCTGTATCAGCATGTTTTATGAAAAAAAAAGCTTATTTCATATATATATATATATATTTTAGTTTCAATCGATTAAAATATTTATTCGCAATTTAATCCTACATTTGATGCATGAAGATAAAATATGAAACGTTTTAAATTAATGATGGTGTTTTAAATGACGTAAATTACCCTGACACCAAAGGGAACTTTCGTTATGTATCCGCACGGACGGTTTTAATTGCCGGATATGCGCAGCGTGGCAGATTTAAGTGCTGATTTGAGACTGTTCATTGATTTAGAAATGATTTTTCGGTGAAGTTTTATTTTTTAAATTATTTTTTTTGTATTCATTTTTTTATTTATATTTTGTATAAAAATGGTCAAACAAAAATGATTGAACGGTGCGCGTTGATAAAATTAGTACTGTTAAAATTCATTTGCGTTGACGCATTCATTTTGACTGCATGGATGGATGGATGGATGGATGGATGGATGGATGGATGGATGGAGAGTAAAACTTTGATTTTGTTTACTCAGAGGTTCTGTCTGATCCGGCTGTCACGTGCCGTCTGGCTGATACGAAGGTATCATCATCATCTTGGATTTGTATAATTCATAAATATTCAGTAACATCATTTACATATTTAGTTTCATATTAACATCTGCATGAATAATAGGCTGCAGGTGAGGTGAAAGCCTTGGAAGACTTTTACAAGATGCTGCAACATGAACCCGATCGAGCTTTTTACGGGTCAGTCGCCATTTTATTCGCTGAAAATCCTGTGCGTGATGTAAGAGAAGCTATTAATGTTCATTATCATGAAGATGAAATGAGTTTTCCATGCGCAGACTGGCACACGTGGAGAAAGCGAGCGAAGCACTGGGCATCGACATCCTGCTCATCAGCGATCAGCTGTTCAGGTGATGCGCCTGTTAGCATGAAAAACATCCATCAAGGTTTTCATTAATAAATGGTGGAGTTTTGCCGTTATGATGTCATCACGGTTTTCATTTGTGTGGCCTTTATGTGATAGGCATCAGGAAGTAGCTACCCGGAGTCGATACGTCCGGCTTGTGGATAACGTGAGGGACAACGGGGGAACCGTCAGGTAACAAAAATGATTGAACGCTAACAGACATGTGGGCACATCTCCAGATCCATCACAGAGCACTGCTCCGAGGACGAGGTTGTGCCAAAGAACACATTCTGATACGATACATAAAAGTTTCTCTCAGCGTCTTTTGAGCAAACCTTTATTTATTTATTTTTAGCCAAATATCAGTAGCCTACCATTTTTACGATCCGTTGCTACGGTTACGGTCTTTTTCATCTGATTGGGTTTTTTTTTTTTTTTTTGAACGAACCCCATTCCTTTGCTGAAATGCTTCAAAATCAACAAATGTGGAAATTCAGAAAACTTATTCGTAATTTGTTTCCATGGTTGTTGTGAAGACGATTTTGTTTTTGCTCTCTAAATTCTTCTCTCTCTTTTTTTTTTTTTTTCTTTTTCTTTTCTAAAGGATATTTTCAAGCTTGCACGTATCCGGAGAACGTAAGTTTATCGCGCTTCCACACTTCACGTTGACTTAAACCTGGAAATAAACTCTGATAACTACATGTTCTCTCTCTCTCTCTCTCTCTCTCTCTCTCTCTTTATATCTCAATCTCTTCCAGAACTGAATCAGCTCAGCGGCGTAGCAGCCATCTTGCGCTTCCCCATCGCCGATCTCTCGGACGCCGAGGAAAACAGCAGCTCTGACGAAGACTGATGGAGGGAAACTCGCAGGCCATCCAGCATGACATTAAACCCCTTAAACACCTCATTAATGCGTTTAAACATAACTATCCTTCATTCTAACGGCTCCAAGCAACGTGCCTTTAACATGTTCACGTGATCCGCAGTATAACTTCAGATTTAAAGAAGATTTATTTTGTTTCATAGTAACACGATATGGACATTTTGGAATCATTTAAACGAAAACTATTTGTCACCTTGCTAATAAGAGGGATCTTTTTTTTTTCTGTTCGGGCGCCAACGAAACGGACAGAACAAACAGCAAATGTAGCGTTTGTTTTTAATTTCGATTGTATATAAGATGAATAAGTTACTTTCATTAAAAACAGCTGCATTTGGAAAGCATCAAAGTACATGAGTGTAGTGTCTGATTTAAGCCCCTCAGAAAGCAATACAAGCTCACAAAAACATGTATAGAATATGACCTTGAAGATCATTCTGAATCCGGTCGTGTTAGCCTGTGTTTGCTAACTCGCTAGATATCAGCACTGAGGAATGATGACGTATATAAACCTAAAAACATCGATTCTGAAAGTTTGTTGGGGTTTTTTTACTTTTAGCTAACTACAATTAGGAGTGAATATAAAAACAATACAAAACAGTCTTAGTGTTCACTTGGATGCTAGCTAACTAGCTAATGTTAGCTAACTGGATAGCAATTAGCTGTGTGGAACGACTGCATTCATGAACCCAGAAATTCTGTTTGCTCATGATAGCCAGCTATAAATGAGCAGAAAGAAATAGTTTTTCCAGCTATCTACTGACAGAAGTGAGGATCAGAACAAATCAAGAAGATGACTTCGAAATCTCATCAAATTTGCATTCTGGTTATTCGATAATTGGCTGACAACATCCCAGAAGGATTATTTTTTTTATGTAAATATTTACTCTCGTAAAATTACAAATCTGTCAAATTCGTTCGGCTTTAGCCAGCTAGCAATGAGTAGAAGGGATGATCGAGAGCATTAGAGATTTCTGTCAAATTAGCAGGTTGTGCTAACTGACTAGCAATTAGCAGGACATTTATAACAGCAAATCTCAGAAAGTCTGTCAGTTGAGCCTATTTATCCAACATACAGACATTCTTTAGAAGTGAAAATAAAAATGATAAGACAATTCTTTCAAATGAATCCTGCTAAATTAGCTCACATTCGCTGGCTAGAAAAGATTTCTGATATGGTTTAGTATATTAGGCTTCTCTGAGGTAGAAGTAGTAAAATCTTTGGTCGAAACTATTCATTATAATGTAGATTTATACAGGAACTGCTTCCTCAGTGAGTGCAGGATATATTTGTGGGACAGGTAGGACAGAGGAGGATTCATAGCTTCAACAAATAAGGCAGCAAACTTTAGATAGAGGCATTAGTGAATTTCATCTCAGCCACAAACACAGTCTGAGTGGCTTTTTTTTTTGTTTGTTTGTTTTTAATCAAGTTCTTCTGGTCCACTGTTATAGTGTGTCTTCACCACCTAGTGGAGATAATAAATATTTCCCAGTCTTTTGTTTATTTTGGAGGGCACTGGTAGTTCTTTAGCCATGCCAGGTCCTCCATGGTGCCCCAATGCAGGAATATTATGGCCAGAACAACAGCTACATGCATGATCTGGTGACTGTTGAACCAGTAATCAAAGCGGCCGGGGCTGAAGCGCTCAGGTACGCGGTACACGTTCACCAAGCCGCCCATCAGCGCCAACGCATCCATGATGACATAATGATGGAGCGACTCTGGATTTCCGGTGGCGAATTCGAACCAGCGCAGGAAAAAGAGGAAAGCGCGGAACAAGGCTTGGAGGCCGAAGGAGCGCAGACGGCGTGCGCCGCTCTGAGCAGTCAAAGCATCACGGACGCCTCGGCAGGAGAAGAGCACGTAGCCGAACATGGCAGCGCAGCGTGCCAAGGGCTGGCACAGCAGAGTGATGTGCACGATTGGCAAAGCACCTGCAGGGAAATAAAGGGGAAAAGAGAGGGCTGTGAGGTCCGGAGTCTGTGAAAGTGTTTATTCTGAGCACCCAAATGCAAGAGAAGTCTATGTAAAATTTTTATTTGCTTAGCGAATTGTGAGGGGTTTTGTATTTTGTGTGTGTGTGTGTGAATGTTAAAGCATTGTATGGAATTGTAAGAGCATTTTGTGCGAATGTCAGAGTGTTTAATTCGGAGCGAAGTGCAATTGTAAAGAAAATTTTAAATTTCGTGCGAAAGTGAATGTTAGGGGCTTTTTTGTGCGAATGCCAGAGTTCAAAGTGTGTTTTGTGTGAATATGTAAGAATGTGAGATTTTGTGTAAAGGTAACTGTGCAGCTAAAAGAGACCTAAAAAACCCTTCGTATGAATGCAAGAGAATTTTGTGCGAATGCAAGAACATGTTGTGCGAATGGGCTTTGTACGAGTGAGAGTGCTATGTGTTATTTTTAAGTTTTTTGCCAATGTCTTTCTTTAATTGTGAGGTTTGTGGACAAATTCTTGGGATTGTTTTAGGTTTTTCATGAACGCGAGTCTAAATATTAGAGATCTTTTGCCTAAATGTATTTTGTGCAACTGCGACACCTCCACTGTGTCAGATGGTTGCGAAAAAGTGTTCTGTCTGGCAAAATGATATTGTGAGAGAAAGTTTTTTTTTTTTTCCAACTGCAAATCGCAAGAGCAATTTGTTTGTGGATATGAGTTTTGACTCGGACCATTTTGTGCGGTGGAGGTACACATCTTTTTGTCATCGTGGAAGGCGATTTGCATATACATTTACATTTACATTGATGTCATCAGCTTACAATTATCTCATTCCTACACCTGAGCATTTAAGGGTTAGGGGGTCTTGCTCAAGGGCGGCTTGGTAGTGATGGGATATGAACTCATGTCCTTCTGATCAGAAGTCCAACATCTTAACCACTGAGCTCCCACCACATCCTTGTAGTCTCGCAGTTGCCATATACCACCATATGCAAAGCACTAAAGCCCTAGGGTAATTATGTAACCCTTTCCAGGTTCACTGAGCTCTTTTAAGGTGAGTTCAAACGTCCTCACCCAGAGTGTTGACAAGACAGACGCCGAACATGTCAAAGCAGAGCAGGGCGTCGTAGACTCGAGCTCCGCCTTCATGGTTCATGAAGATGTGATAGAGGACGGACCCGACAGTGGGAGAGAGGCAGGCTAGGTAGTGTACGATGCAAAGCCACTGCTCATCCACGTCAGACCAGGGAATGCTGAGAGGCAGGAGCAGCAGCAAGCACACGAATGGGACACCTGTAGGAAAGACCAGAAGGAAACTAATAAATCTGTAGCGTCTCGATATGGAAAGAAAATCTGCCATGTGGTTGAAGACCATTGAATCTTAAATTGAACTGATGGAGGAGGTTTGGATCCCTGATTCATTCGAGTACATAAAAGCAAAGCTCACAGTAAAGTGACCATAGATGTGTATGTCATGGACATATAGGGCATAATCCTACTCCTGTGTGGAGGCTTAATGATGGTAATCACTGTAATGTGCTTAAACAGAGATGTCCAGCTCAAGGTTGACCATGTGAACTGGGATCCTAGCACTATCAATGAGCTAGCCTGGAGGCAATTGGAAAGAAGTATGCAAATCAATGATGAAATGCTAACATTGCTTTGCTAAGTGATAACCAGGCTTTACCTCAGGCTTCCTGTGTATAGACTGTGTGCATTTGCAACTGTGTTTGGAGAAGAGCTGCATAGACACCAAGCACATAGCTGTGGATTTGTTTTTAAATACAATTCATTGGTGAAGCGACCGTGAAAACAATCCAGAACAATCAAGAACGTCAACATTTACCTCATATAAGTGTTATCTCCAAATAACTCTTTATGACTCTCTGCTCTCCCCTTCAGCCACTGCTCGTAACCTTGGGGTAATTATGGACAATGAACCGTCCTTCTTCCCACATTTCGCTAATGTGGCTCGTTCTTGCTAATTTCTTCTTTATAACATTCGAAGGATTTGACCATTTCTGTCCACACAAGCTGCCCAGGTGCTTGTTCAGTCTCTTGTCATTTCAAGACTCGACTACTGCATCTCTCTGCTGGCAGGTCTTCCCCTGAACGTTATTCGTCCACTGCAAATGATCCAAAAAGCAGCTGCACGACTTGTGTTCAATCTGCCCAAGTTCTCCCACACCACCCCACTGCTGCGATCCCTTCACTGGCTTCCAGTAGCTGCACATATCAGATTCAAAACACTGATGTTTGCCTACAAGGCCAAAAATGGACCATCGCCATCTTACCTCAGAGACCTCATCACATCTCGCACTGCACCACGCTGTCTGAGATCCTCCAGCACTGCTCCACTGGTACCACCTTCTCTCAGAATGAGAGGTAAGTATACTTCAAGGCTCTTCTCTGTTCTGGCACTGAGGTGGTGGAATGAACTTCCCCTAGATGTCCGTACAGAGTCCCTGACTATCTTCAAGCGACAATTGAAGACCTACCTCTTCCTGAAACACTTACATTAGCAGTTTCCAAGTTTGTAGAATTCAAGAGTTATATTTATATTAAGTTTGTAATCTTGTGTACCAGTGTAGATTTATTCATTACTAGAGACTCAAAGCACTTTTGTACGTCACTCTGGATAAGGGCGTCTGCTAAACGCCGCAAATGTAAATGTAAATGTAAATATATGTCAGTATATTATTTCGCAAAAGTCTCGATTATTTAGCAATTTCACTTAGCAATGACCAGTTACCAAACCTGAGCACATGAGACATCATATTTGAACTCTGACAAATTAATCAATGGTAGTCAGGGAAAAGGTTTGGTTTGTGCCCTTGTATATTTTCTGATGATGATATTTTTAACATTCGAAATGTTTGCATAGTAAATCTGTTACATCATTCTGTAATCACCGAAAGGAGAACCTAGCTAGCTACAGGTTGTTAGCGTTGTTCTCACATCTGTGACCTGAACTCAAGCCCTGATATCAAAATGTACATTTAAACCTTTGACTACAAAGCAACCTTCTTTTTTAGTGTTGTAATCCTATCAAATTAACTAACGCTAGCATTTCATTGTTTCATGCTGTGTGCACCGACCGTATGCTGAAGTCGGCCCTGCGATTACACCCTAATTAGATTCCCCACACACACAGATTTACTGCTAAGCCAAACTAATGCCATTTACACACAACCGGTGCATTAGAAGACATACTTGAGAGAAAGAATGATAGACGAGTAAACTCTACGATCTGTAAACCGTAAATGCATACATCGTATTCCGGAATGCACTCAAAAGTTTGAAACTTTTTGACTGTGAAATTCTTACCATGCGTGTAGATGTTTCCGAATTCGTTGTGCAGGTAAAAGAGACTTTGTAAGCATCCTGTGCAGGTGGACACCGGGCGATATCCGGTCAAAACGTACCTGTTGAATTGAAGGTGTGGCGGAGAGTTCTTAAAGTCCAACAGTTTTGGGACAGGGAAAAACACCATTGTGTTTCTGGGGCAAATTTTCGATCCCTCACCAAGTACACCAACTAGTAGTCATGCAGCAAGTCAACCATCTGTTACTCATCTATATGCTCGACTCTCCATTTGTGCACTTTTAGTAGAACAGTTCTCTAGATCTATCACTTGGGACTTTGCAGTGGGGACGTCCGGGAGAATTTCAATCCCTGCCCTCCACCTGTATTTAGTGTGGATAAGGCTTAGAGTGCTTCACACACTAACCTTTCCATACTAGCCTTCTTAGTCTGAATCCAGGCTCTCATTTACATGTATATTTACATTCACGGCAATGGCAGACGCCCTATTCCGGCGTGTCTTAACCACTGAGCTACCACTTCATTTATTCTGCAGGATGATCTTCATTCATCTTTTGCCTTCCTACACTTATTAAATGATCACAAATCATACTCCAGCATTTCATTAGTGTTATACCAATGCAATGCAATGCTGAATTCATATGCAGCTCCACAAGTCCCTCTATTGGCAACCTCTATTGCCTTTGCAACACACTAAAGACGTATGGTTTTAAGATCAAGAGATGATTATGTGATGACGGATCCAAATTCCAGATCTATTTTTCAGGCTTTTGGTTGCTTTTTAAGTTTAATTCCCTTCAAATACATGAAATGCTGCTTTTCCCCCTATAATCAAGTTAATTTTTGTGTTGGCATTGTGGACTTTCAATCCAATTTGACGATGGATTCTGCTTTAAAATGTCAATTTTATAGACGACTTCAATGATGAGTCACATCAATAATGATTACTGAGGGTGTTACACAAGTAGCAAAGCCACCTCAAGCCATATCTGATATTGTATGCTTTGGATCATGAGCAGATCCTTTATTTTTCCATGTTTTTGGCCTTTCCATCATTCTGGTAAAGGTTAATCTTGGTTCCAAAATGTTTCTGGCTCATCTTGCCTTTTCCCATAAATAGCTCTTCGATTTTAATGTTGGCTTATCGTTTTTTAACAACAAATTCAGTCTTTACAGGTGAAACCCAGGTTTCAGATTCAAACTCTATTAATTATTTAAACAGTCAATTTAACAGGGCATATCTGGGCAGTCCAATATGTTCCAGTATGTTTAATTATTTCATAAATGGATGTTTCTGAATTTAGATTTACACATTTTTATATGAATATCAAGAAATTTTGATCTATCATCTCATTCATCTCTTGACCTCAAACCCTAATGTCTTCAATATATATACCGTAATTTCCGGACTATAAAGCGCACCCATATATAAGCCGCACCCACTGAATTTGACAAAGATTTTTATTTTAAACATAAATAAGCCGCACCTGTCACATTGAAACTAATGAACTTTTCCGGTATTAGTGCATGTGTGCAAGACCGGGGAATATGTCATTATTTTCTGATTTCTGAAATTTCTTTGACTAACCCATAACGCTGTTGCCAAGAAAAATAAAAAAGCACGAGTTTTGGAAACCTGTCTGTGCTTATATGATTTTTGCTGCAACTGGAGTTAGTGAGCTCTCCCTTCACCCAGACTCAACATGTTACAACGGCTTGTATCTAAACAGTAGCCTACCAAGAAAGTCATTGTTCACTGTCTTCCTCCTTCCTTTCACAACTATTTCTCTCGAGAGTTTTTCTTTTGGTATCGTCGTGCGTTTAAAAAAAACCTTTTTTTCTCCCGATGCCGTGCAGCTCAGAACACAGGTGAGGTGCGTTTTTTTCGTTTACGTTCAGAACTTTCATTGGTCTAATGTTATGTCGCTCATTTTTTGGCTTGAAGTTTGTGAAACCGGGAAAAACCCAGGAAAAATTCATAAATAAGCCGCTTCGTTGTTTAAGCTTCGGGTTCAAAACGTGGGAAAAAAAGTAGCGGCTTATAGTCCGAAAAATATGATATATATATATATATATATATATATATATAGCAAAAACAAAAGAACCAACATTGCCATTCCAATCCTTTTTTTTAAAGCCAACTACAAGTTTTTGATATCCCAAGAGAAAGTGTCATTGTTGAAAACGTTTTTGAAAGGAATCTCCAGTGTCAGTTCTTTACCGCAAAACTGTAATATTCCATTTCTGATGTTTCTTGATAGTATGGCAAGCGTTATAAGCTTTAAATAGCTTGGTGTAGCTTCCTATGTATCTTCAGGCTGGAAGTAAGAAAAAAAAGGAGGAAGGAGGAATTTCCTGAGGAAATTATGGTCTCAATATAAATGTTTTGTGGAGTAAATTGGTGTGGTATATCTGGAAAACTTCAGGATATGCTATTCTAGGAAAATAATCCAATTCACCATAAGTGAAATAGGTATATAATTAGGAAGAACTGGATCAAGTGCTATTTCAGGAGCCATATTGTGCAATTACACCAGATTTTCTGTGAGTGATGTGATCGTTACTTCTTGGACTATTCACGTAGCAATGCATTCAACTGGTTTTAGTCATTCTATTAATTGTACTAATAGATTTTTGTCAACGTACGAACAATAAAGCATTCATAACCAAGTGCAGTCTTAAATATCCCTCAATTTTTCTTTTTCTTTTTATTAAAAACTGAAGTTTATAAATATCAGATAGCACCTCGCCACAGAAAGAAATACGTACAATAAATTATCCTGTGCTTAGTTACAAAATAATACATGCGAATCAGGTAAACATGCACATTCAGAGAGAGGGAAAGGTTTAAAAAGCAGAAAGAAACAATAAGGGATTAAAAAAAACATTTATGTTCATTGAATACTGTATGGGGTACAAATCATCAGCTGTTTATTTAAAAAAAAAATTAAGAAGTACAAGAACAAAATATTTTATATTTTAGATTATATTTCATTCTTTTTATATGATTTTTTTTTTTTTACATAAAATTCTGCAATATCACTAATTTCAAGGGACATTTATATTATTATTTTTTAATATAAATGTTTATCTGTATGTTGGGGGGGAAAAGGGAAATATAGGTTAAGATGATAATGAATTTACAGAAATCAACATGTCACACATTTTTTCTTCATTTATGTTTTTCAGGATCAACCTGGAAAAAAAAAGAACAAGAGAAAAGACAAAATTATAATCATGAATTTGATTCTGGGATGTTGTTAGGGATAAATTAAAGCTGCTGTATGTAACTTGATTTGTTTAAAAAAAATTGAGTATAATAGCATCATTAAAGGAAAAGAAATTGGCTGAGGAAGTGAGTGAATTGGGTTGCAATAGGAAACTTGTGCCAGACGGGTCTTCATAAGTTACATACCGCATATTTAAAGTTCGCTTTAAAATAAATAGAATTTTTTTTGTTCTATTTGATGTAAACAAGCAAGCTGGATGCGGCATTCAAGAGATCTTACCATGATATCAGTTGCCAAAGAATCCCTTCAGGTTGTGTTTCAGCTCCTTGCCTCCTAAACACAGAAAAAGTCACTTACAGTTATCTTATTAATTCATGTGAATTTGAGGGTTATGGGGCTTGATCAAGCAGTTCCAGCTTGGGGGTGCTACGATTTGATCTAATGACCTTTCAATCAGAAGTTCAAGATTTTACCACCAAAAATATTAAATGCAAAGTATTATCAAAGATAGTAAACTGTGTTTAGAGATGAGGTGTTTTTATACCTGTCCAGGACTGGGCCTGTGGTCCTTTGAGGTTTTGCTGAGCGGAAACGTGTTGTTGTGTTACAGCTGCAGTGGGCGTGTCCACTGGAAAGTGGGCAGGGTTTCCTAAGGACACTGCTGATCCAGTGAAGGGGTTGTCAGTGGGGACAGCGGGCAAGGAGACGGCTGAGGGGCAAATAGATAGATAGACAGATTAACAAAATGATCAAGAAATAATTTGACGATAAAAACTGTAATAGTTTACACTATTAACAACTAATAAAATTTTCCTCCTTTTTCCTGTAAGAACTGCAATAACACAATTCCGCCAGAGATGTCGCCAAAATTCACATAATCCAAGACTTGCATACTGTGTGTAATAATTTGTTAGCACTTGTTCATATATATATATATATATATATATATATATATATATATATATATATATATATATATATAAATATATTTATAGGAATAAACTTACAACTTACAACTTTATAAACACTTGATCTCTTTAAAGCTGCTTTGACACAATGTCTCGCAATGTTAAAAAGCGATAAAAAATTTTTTTTATAAAATTGATCGAACTGATTTGGCACACGCACTTCGCATTGGAATGATGAGGAGTGTTAATGTGACCTACACTATTTCAACAAAAGTATTGGGACACCTACTCATAAGATTCGTATGTGTTGTACATCCCATTCTACGTATAGTTTTTATTTGCTGTTATAATAACCTCCACTCTTCTAGAAATCCTGATCCAGAATGAAGCTGCACAAGCCTCAATAGTTACATTTACAGCATTTGGCAGATGCCCTTATTAAAAGTGATATAAAATCATCTTAGTTTTACACCTGAGCAATTAAGGGTTAAGGGCCTTGCTGAAGCACCCAACAGTGGCAGCTTAATAGTGCTGAGATTTTAATTATTGACCTTCTGATAAGCAGTTGAACGTCAACCGCTAAGTTAAAACCAAAAATATTTATAAGTATTCTTAAAGACAATCAGCTGCATTTAGAGATTACAAATTGGTTTAATTGGTAACCCTGTGCAGGACTGTGCTACAAAGGCGCATTAATTGTTTTCAACCTCCATAGGTTCTTCCAAAATGCCCCACTGCTACGCTCCCTCTACTGGCTTTACAGCAACTGCCTGCATCAGATTCAAACCACTTGTGCCTTCAAACTCAAAAATGGACCAGCATTCTGCCTTCTACCTCCATCAGCTACCACTGCTTGACTGGTCCCACCATCTCCACTTGACCTCCAAACAGCAGGGTTACTATCAGTTATCAAACATCATCTAAAGGCTTACCTCTTCTAGAGGCCAATGAACCAGTATTAGAATGGATTTATTGATGGAGACTTTTGTCGCTCTGAATAAGGGCATCTGCCAAATGCCATAAATGTAAATTCTGGACTGTGGTTGTGGAGATTTGTGCTCCTTCAGCCACAAAGGTGTTAGTAAAGTAAAGTACTGATTTAGGTGAAGGGGATGGGAATCAGCATTCCAATTCATCCCAATAGGATTCAATAAGGGTTCAATAAGTCAATAGCAGGACACTCAAGATTGACTTCCACTCCATGTGGACAGGGGCATTGTCCTCCTGGAACAGGTTTGGGTCTCCTAGTTCAAGTGAAGAGGAAATGTATTGCTACTGCATCAAAAGACATGCAACACAATTGTGTTTCTCCAACTTTGTGGTAACAGATTGGGAAGAACCACATATGGCTGGAAAATTATTGTCCTAATACTATTGTCGATTTAGTGTATATATAGTGTATGGGTTGTCTGTGTTTGGATATGTCTACAGTGAAATGATCATAGTGTTAATGTGACTGATATAGTGTATGTGGTTTGGGACACACCCTTAGAATGGAAGATTGGTGAAGCAAATCCTATAGTGCAATAACATGTTTTCACCACAGAGGTCTCCAAAATTCACATGCTACTAAAGCTACATAATGTATCTTTAAATAGTAGTGTTTTCATTTTTATTTTTGATTATGGAAGTGTAACATGATGTTGTATTTGTGTGTTTACCTTCAGCTCGGACTGCTCCCTTGACGTAAGGGGCGGTTTCTGTTGAAAAAAGAATTGTGTGCAGTTTATTTTAATTCAAGTTTATTTCTATAGCAATTTTTTTGCCATAATCTTTCCTGTGTGCACGGCTTTAATACAAATAAATAATTTTAAATTAAAGTAGATAAATGTTTAACAAGTCATTTCTGGTACAGTTATTTATAATTACCTGCTCCAACTCCATCTAGCAAAGAAGCAATAGGCTGGGGCTGCACCTCTCCATCTCCTAAACACACCATACACACACCATACACACATATACACACACACACACTTAATAAGCAAAGTGTGACATTCATTAGCATTAAGATTTTAAATAGCAACTTATGAATCAGGACTCACCGAACTGATCGACAGACTTCACCCCATCGATAGCAGGTGCTTCATACTGCAGTGCTACACAAAGAGAGTAAAGGATTATGGGATATGAAGGCATCATATGAAAGCCTGCAAAAAAAATCCCTAGAACTTGTTTGAAAACCATGAACCGTGAATAGAGTGAACGGTCATAGGTGTGTGTCGTACCAGGCTGATCAATGGACTGTCCGTCAGTGACTGGACCCAAAGATTCAAAAGGAAGTGATGGACTGCCTGGAAAACAGAGCATATGGAATTTTAAACGTAATATTATACATTTGTAATCATTTATAGTTTTATCATTTAAGAGGTGGTATCAAAAAGTTTTCAGACTAATGGTAACTGGTGCTATTCTGACCCAGGTGCGTTGCCATGTCAGCGATTTTATAATGGACAGTAAGTTGGAACTAAGAGCAAATGTGAAATAATGTGTGAAACTGGGCAAATCTGCCACAAAGACCGTCGAGGAAGATGACCAGAGATCAGGAAGACCTTCGACGAGTTTAACCTTCGAAAATGTCTAAACCATTCAGCAACTTGTGCATGATGATCGTCGGAGAAGAATCCACATGATCCCACTTCCGCACCCGACCCACTAGATTCGGCTCCTGCGGACTTAATCCTCTTCCTGAAGACGTAGATCCTGCTCAAAGGTCGGCGTTTTGACACCATTAAAAAGATCCAGCGCAAATCGCACACGGTGCTTGACATGATTCGAAAAAAAGACTTTCAGGAAGAATTCCAGAAGATCGCTGGGGGCGCTGTATTGCTGTGCAAGTGGACTGTTTTGAAGGTGATAGTTTGTAAACGTAGATAAATAAAGTACTTTCTTGTAAACAGAGCGAGTCTTTAAACTTTTTGATACCACCTCGTTAACATCAGTTTCACTGACTGACCAATCAGGATACAGAATTCTACAGAGCTGTGGAACAAAGACAGCTATGGTGGATGTGATGAAATTACCATATTTTCCAGATGATTTAGCATCACCACTGAGACTAAGGGGCTCTGGGGCATATGGTCCTACATTCTGACCTAAAGAGAGAAACAGATACAGAAAAAGAACAAAAAGAATGAAAGATACACAAAAAGAAACAGATTCAGAAAGAGAGCGAAAGATACAGAGAGACAGACACAGGAAAAAAATGTATTGTTTTTTTTGAAAACATTTCTTTGCTATTGTAAAAGTGCCATTCCTTACCATATATCCCAAAATTCCCAGCTGGCAAACCAAGCTGGCCACCATAAGATCCTGAAATTATCGATCAAATGTTAGACAAATACTGAGAGGAAAAATGTAGCTAAACCTTGTAAATGTAAGTACCATATTTTCCTGAGGCTTTAGCGCCTGTAGCACCTGCAGTATACGGAGAGCCTTCCGTCTCTGAGGAAAGAAAAATGAGGTAAACATTGTTACTTGAGTTCACAGTAGTGATGAGGTAAATGTCACGTGAACTCACTGTATTGTGCAGCAGATTTGGGACTGGCGTTATATCCGAAGGGGTTGAAGTTTCCGGCCGCTTTAGAAGCATAAGGCTGTGCGGCGTAGGGATTACCTGAGCGGGAAAAACAAAATCGTTAAGTTGCATAACTATGGGTATGAAGCTGCGTGGGTTTATTTAACATTCATGTAATGAGTTTCTATTGTCTATGTAATGTAAAAATCTGAGGTAAAGTTAAAAACATTTTAATGCCATTATGTTGGAGTTATGGTTGTTAAATCAGCTAGTTAAGTTGTGTCAATTAGCATGGAAATTGAGCTAGTTTTATTTTTAGTGGGAGGTTTTTACCTGTCACATACTCTATACACTACAGCAAGTCTATACACTACAGCACTTTCTTTGCATATTCCAACTTTTTAGGAAGCTGGGGTCATAGTGGAGGGTCAGCCATGATTACAGCACCCCTGAAACAAAGAGGGTTAAGGGCCTTGCTCAAGGCCCCAACAGTGTCTGAGCTCAGGCTTGAACCCCTTGAATCCCAGAGCCCTAACCAGTGGCAGCTTAACGGTGCTCGGGCTAAAACACCCAACCGCTTGATCAGTAGCCCAGAGTCTTAACTGCTGAAACAACACTGCCCCTAATTTTCTTACTTGGCTTGTAAAATTAGCTAGCTACCTAACATTTTCAAATTTGATAGGTAAATCAACTAGTTATTTTATAAAGTAGCAGTCTAATTAGGTTTCATTAATTAGGTTGTAAAATGGAGAAAGATTGTGTAAATGAGCTTGAAGATCTATAAATTAGTAGCATTAATGTGGAAAATTTGTTTAATAATGTAATTTTCTGTAAACAAGCTAAATTTTACCTGTTAAATTAAACTAGTTGGATACATTTTGTAAATTCGCTAGTTTAACTTGCTAGCTAGTTACGTTCTATTTCCATTGCTCGCGTGCAAATGTTGAATTATTGTATACGTATATAACTTATGTATATGATATTTAAAATAGGTGGACTTTGAGCCACACCGTATTTTCCATATGGATTGGAGCCGTATCCTGTGGGCGAGCCGCCAAACAGAAGGCCACCAATACCTAGGAAAGAACAAAAAAAATGATCTTGAACGAAATGTAAGGGAAAATAAGTTTCGAAATGACATTTTCTACACAGTTTACCAAATCTGACTTGAGACTTTCCCTCAGAACCTAATCCCATCGACTGAGCTCCATACGGCCCACCTGTCAAAGCCAAATACACACAGCTGCATTAAATAAAGCTGTGAACATCTGTAAAAGTGAGCGTTGGACCTGTAGCATATACGTACCATAAGCAAAGCCAGATTTCACCTCTGGTCCAAGTTCAGCCGTCTGCGCTTCAATCGGACTGCTTCCTGCTTCAAAACAAGACTCGCACTCATGTTCTAAACCATAACACACACAGACATGTATAAAAAATGCATGCATATACATACAGACAGTGTAAACCATATATTTTACCATCTAGTCGAGCAGGGATGATGGGGGCACCGTTATACGGCAGCTGTCCTGCTCCGCCTAAACAAAAAATCTCATTTCAACATGGTGTATTTTTCTAATAAAAAACTGAGCAGTATTATTATGGTAAATGCAATTCTACAAGATATAAAAACTTCTTTTAATATTTTTGGTGCATTTAATTTTGATATACAGCAAACCAGAGGCTGATACACTATATTTACAAAAGTTTGCGGACACCAGACCATAAGTACGGTATGTGCTTTTTGAGCATCGCATTCCACATTTGGTCCCGGATTTGCTCTTGTATTTTTCTCCACTCTTCTTGGAAAAGATTTTGACCACTAGATTTTGTAGTGTGCTTGTGGACATTTGTGTTCATCAGCCACAAGGGTGTTAGTAAAGTCAGGTACTGATGTAGGTCAGAAGGTGAGGAGGCCTGATGTGCAGTCAGCGTTCACATTTATCCCAAAGGTGTTCAGTTAGCTTGAGATCAGATCTCAACCTCAACTAGCTAACTAGTTACAACACTTAACCACTTGGTGCCACTTAAGGTTAAGTGGTTAGCTAATTGTTTGTTTATGCTAACAAACATTTTGTAACCTGTAAAATTTTTTGTTTTAAACTAAGAGTTAAGAGTAAGAATTAGAGTATAAGAGTTAAATTAAAGATTTAATATCTTCACAACTATTGCTAGGCAACTGAGATATCACGGGGATGTCACCTAGCATGAAATAAAACTCATTACTGAGGAAAAAAATTTGATCTAGGAAGCTTTTTTAATATTTTATACCACAGTCAAAGTCAGGAAATAAACCAGAGAAAGCAGGAACATTCTTTCCTTCAGACATCCTGATAAATTCTTAAGAAACAGATCTTAGGAACTCGTATGATTTAAATAAACATTAAGCTAGTATGCACACAATGTAAATGAATAGTGACTTGGGAAAAAAAGATGAATATATCTAGAATATCATCATTGGTTGAAAAATTCCTAAAAGAAAAACTGTGTATTTGATTTAATGTTAAGATTTAGATATGTTGAATACACACATTGGGAAAGAGCGCAACAACAACACAAAACAAACATTTGTATTATCGGGGCCGTAATGTAATAAATATTTAACAGTAATACCTCTAAAGTGATCTATGGATCATTCTGATTTTAAACAAATGTAATAAAAGATTGTGTCTCACCATTGCCATATCCGTATCCCGCTCCTGTATTAGCATAGCCTGGATACCAAGGAGTATTTAATGATTTTATTTATAATCCAAGTTAATTAACAACATGCTCAGTAAAGTGTGTAGGTGGAAAAAGCCATCTTACCTGGCTGTTTGGATTGAGAGCCATATTTAGGGCCTGAATAAACAAAAAGAAGCAAAGAAAAATAATGAGTTATTCTGTCATAAATATCAGGTCATATAATAATTGTTTAAGTAATTGTATTAAACAACTGAGTTTCAGCAATTGTAGTTAGGATTTAAAACAGAATGCTATTCATTTTATATTTAGTACTATTGTAAATACCTAAATATGACACTAGATCTTTTTTTTCCCCCTTTGGAGGAGACATCTTTAATCAGAGACAAATTTTTTTTATTTTTTTCATTTTTGTGTGTATATAATTGATGAAATTGTTTTTTTAAAACAATTCTAACAAATTTTTGTATTATTATTTTTAAATAATACTTTTTTTAATAGTTAAACCAAATGAATAAATTCAACAATTGATCATCATCTATATACAAATCTTTGAATTTTATGTATGTTTGCGCAGGTACGAGGGTACATTTTGGAAAACGAAGCTAGCGTGTTGGTAATTTGTTTAGCCGTTTTCTTCGTTGGTCCAAAATCAAGTAAGTTAGTAAATAAAATGCATTTTGCAACACACTAGTGTTTAGTATTGTTACGACCACCACTACATTTCGAATTATACATTTAGTATTGTTACGACCACCACTACATTTCGAAGCGAAATCGTTACTGAATTTGACTAGAAATGTATCCACACATAGTGATGAGTATGACCTGGTTTGGACGCCTTTGCTCCTTCATTGTTTGAGATCCATGGTACAGCGCCATATCCTGTAGATAATCATATTTAGTTAAAAAAAACAATTATACAAAGTTCACTGCAATAAAATACAGTACAAACATAATATATATAGAACAGTGTTTTACCAGGACTGGGCAGCTTAGTCCACTGTCCAGATACGCCAAGTCCACAATCTACACATCATTCATTCAAATCAGGTAGCATTAAAAAAGTGTTTCTCTTTAATTATTGTAAATTTGTATAAAATGTATCATTCGAAATTCTGAGCTTAAATATGGATTGATCAGGTTTTGAGTATACAGCATGGATCAACCCCATGCCCTTGAAAGTCACCAGTTAGGCACCAAAAATGTCCAATATAACCCACAACCAGCTAACAGACTATGTGCAATCAAAATGAGTGTTTATCATATTTCGATTTATGTTGCGAGCAAAGATGTACGCTCAAAACCTGACCAGAACTGAACATACAGATAAAACACGTAAGTAACCCAAGAGTAAAAACCTTGCAAGAGTCTAAATGTAGAAAAAAAACTGATTAGTATCATTTATACGCTAGCAAAAGAATGGCCTCTGTGATTGAATTGGTTTGTATCTAACTTTGAAATACTTTTAGAGAAACATTTTTTAGGATGGGTCGAGAACTTTAACATGCAGAACATACCAGGATTTGCAACATTTGGACCCTTCATCTGAGGCATAGCAGGGGTTGGTTCAAGGGCAAGTGAAGGAACCACTGTCTGTAGTGCCACTGGTTCTGGTGCTACAGGTTTAGGACCTTTTGTTTGTAGGATCTCAGAAAATGGAGCAACAGGTTTGGGGCCTTTTGCTTGAGTGATCACAGGAAGCTGCACTGGAGCAGTCGGTTTTGGAGCGTTAGCTTGTGGAACAGCTGGTTGTACAGCAACTGGCTTTGGTCCATTATTTTGTGGATACGCTGGTGCAACAGGCTGCGGAACTTGAGCAATTGGCTTTGGGGTTTTCTCTTGTTGAACAATTGGAAGTAAAGCTGGATTAATTGGTGTGTGAGGATTTCCTTGAAGAATTCCTTGACCTAATTGGCCAAATGGCTTTGGGCCTTTATCCTGAGGAATGAGGCTAAGCTCTTGGATGGGAACTTGTCCTTGTCTGATGTATTGTGCAGGTTTCGGTGCTTTATTCTGTGGAATCACTGGAACCTGCTCGGGCATTATTGGATTAGAAGGGTAGCCTTGGGGAACCACAGGAACATGAGGTTTTGGGCCTTTCCATCTTTGGAATGGATTTCCATTGGTTGGTTGCAATGCAGTAGGGACTCCAAGAGTAGGCTCAGGTTCAGCAGGCTGGACAACTCCTTTGTTGTACCCTGACACTGGTGGAAGACCCTGGGCTTCAGAGCCAAGGCGTTTCTCTTTGGGTCCTTTTTCATTTCCATTGGTTACATGACCATTTCCTAGAAGTTCAAATAGACATTACCACAAACTTAAAAGATATCTATAAAGTGTTTCCCAAGTTTTTGGGTAACTTATGGTGTTTTACAATGTTGGAATTCCCTATACATGAGCTTTGACAATAATGCAGCTATAAATAAATGAACAAAAAGGCTGGTTACTATGGAGTAACTTATCCTTAACATGGTTTAGATCGAATGTGTTGGGAGTAGTAAAACTTAACATATACGCTACTATACCATAGGGAATACAAGAATTCATAATCAATTTATGAAACCACACATGCAATACAACATGGTTGACAAACAGACTCTCTTATCATGTTAGTATTTCTTAAACTCACAGACCCACCAATGTCCAATAACAAAAAATACATGAATTATAAATTACCAGCTTTAATGTTCAGGACACCAGCAGGAACACCATAACCTGGGAACCACAATAAGAATGCATAATGTATATTGGAAATACTCAATTTTGATTATTTAAGAACATTTTCTTTAACAAGTGCACACTTCTTTTATTAATTTTTTTTTTATTTGGGAGACCTTCGTAGTGTTTCCCACCAGAGCTTTTCAAATTAATTGGAACCCTTCATATGCATATTTTTGCATATAATTTCTTTATTATATATATATATATATATATATATATATATATATATATATATATATATATATATATATATATATATATATATTATACATATATATCCTTTATAATGTACTGTTTCCCTGTGGTATACATGTGAGGTAATAGATCAGGTAATATACAGATTTTATATATACAATTTGTACAAATGTAAAATATTCTAATATTTCTATATGGTTATCTTAAAAGAATGTATTGTAAATGATTTTTGACTTACCATTGGGCTTGGCTCCTTGTCCATTACTTGCTCCTCCGACACCAACACCATATGCTACGCAAGAGATTACAGATAGATCATTTTATATCTACTCACTAGGTGTTTATTATCTTGAAAAAAACTATACTAATACTGATCTTAAGGGGATTCAATCTCCAGGGGGGTTTACCTGGTTTAGGTGGTTTAGCACCCCCATTGGGATAACCTCCATACCCTGTGAAGATACCAAATTAGATCCGTCTGTTCTACTAGTATTAAAAGTCAGTACAATTTATTTTTTGTAAAAAAAAAGAAAAAAGGTCAATGTGACATTTACCATTGGGTCTTTGTTGGTACCCTGTAGGCAAACCGCTGTAAGCTAGCGTAATGATAAAATAAGACAAGAATGAATATGAAAACTGCTCCAAGAAAACAATGTTTTTGAACAGGGATACAGACTTTTTCTTTTACCTGGTTTCAGCCCCTTAAATCCACCTCCGTTGGGATATCCCCCATACCCTGTTAACACAAACATCCAATCGGATCAGTGACAAAATGAAAAGTGCGCTACATTAAAGTTGTGAATTCCAGAAACGTCTGCCGTATTTGGGTGTAATTTACCTGCTTTGGGTCCCATCATGCCTCCGTATCCTGAGAACGAGATGTTGAGAAGACGGTATGGATAAATGTGTCTGAATTACTTTACAGATTAACAATGCAGTAGGAACCCACACTTTGTCCTTATTTTAAACATAGAAATATTCATGAAATTTGAAGTAAATATTGTTCCAGCTTTACCTGCAGGTTTTGCTCCCTGCTCCATGCCTGGACCATAGCCTTTAAAATCAAATCAAAAATGAACAATAAAATCAAAAAACAAAATATAAAATATACTGGTTTTTAAAATAAAACTTCGCTCCTTACTACAGGAAATCAATTCTATGTACAATATACATTGTTCAAAATGCTTATACAAATAAAATGTAACTGAGTTATGAATAATAGATGGATAAGAAGTATGAAAGGAAAAGGAGTACTTTTTAAAGTATATATATATATATATATATTTTACTATTAGAATAAAACCTTTGTACCATTAGGCTTGGCTGGTTGGCCACTCGGTACCAATTTTCCACCACCATACCCTGAAACAATATTGATGAAACGCAGGAAGTGACACACTGTTTATTGAATTACTGATTTTTTTTTTGTAGATATTAGACTAAAAGACTTTACCGGTTTTAGCAGCTTTTGCTCCGTTCTTGTATCCTCCACCTACAACAAATTATTAGAATAACGTTCAGGACATTTTACAGCATGCGTTTATATTCCATAAAGCTAAAATGTGGCATACCGCCATAGGCTCCAGCTTGGGGATAAGCAGCAGGTCTGTTTCTGTAACCTGGGCACATAGTTAATAATAAAAAATTATATTAAATCGGATTTATATCTACACAGTGAGTTGGACATGTGGAAATGTGTTCGCATAATTGCATAGAATCTGTACAATTCTATATATATTTTTGAACACAAAAGATTTAAACTCACCTGAGAATGACGAATCTGCTTGGCCAAATCCATTGCCTTTCACATAGCCTGCAAATCAATTCTATGTAATTACCTTTATTTACAATTAAAATCAATCATTTTAGAGTGATTCATTTTGAGGTGTCCGCTAATTAACGTTGAATCACACATTTTTTTTTGTATAAATCTTAAAAAAACATCAAAGACAAAATATTTACATTCGGAAAGATTCTAATTACTGCATTAAAGTTCTATTCAACTTAAAGCTGATGTTCAGGTAAATGTATAACAGGACACCTGAGAGTAAAAGAAAAATGTATGAAACTGCAAATCTTGTAAAAGACATCTGTGAACAACTTCATCAATGGTGATTTAAATTGCTAAATAGATGTGTGTTATGATGCACAAATCTTTTGAAATATATGAAAATATACATATGATGCATGTACAACAACAACAGTTATAAATTGTCTTAACATAATATAACTGGTGTAATACGATTGTTTGCTATTAAGATCAGTGGCTACGTTCACATTCTGTATTTGGGGGGTCCCTGCCCCATGTCTCCATCACCTAAGGGGTCTTTGACCTGAAAAATGTTGAAGACCCCTGATGTATAACAGGCTAATTTGTTCACCTGCTCTTCCTGTATTGGCCAGTTGTGGTGCCATTCTCATCCCTGCTCCAAGTCCACCTAAAAACGTGAACAAGGAAACCTGATGCTTATTGTAACAATTTATTTGATTTTACTAAGTAAAATCAAATATTTATAAATACCCAACATACCATAAGAAGGTTGTGCTCCATATCCAGGCTTATTTGGCTTGGATCCATAACCTGCTGTCATATAAAGATAGAATTGTTCAAGCAACTTTCAAAAATCTTCCATTTTCAATTTGTTTAGTTAAATATTGAATTATTAGCTCGGCACTAAAATGCGAGTTTCAAAGTTGCGGACTTTTGTTAAATGTCGTACATTGTAATGTAATGTCACGTTATGCTACATGATGATGTAATATGAGGAAAGGGGATGTAATGGGGCAGTGTTCAAAAATTCACTTTCAAATATTATGTCACATACACATTCGTACAGAGTGTCATAAAATTCTGTCCAACATTTAAATAGAATATACAAATAGAATAAAATATAAGTAGAACTATGAAGTATGAGAATAAGGTTAAGAATTATATATATATATATATATATATATATATATATATATATATATATATATATATATATATATATATATATATATATAGAGAGAGAGAGAGAGAGAGAGAGAGAGAGAGAGAGAGAGAGAGAGAGAGAGACAGAAGGTTTACCTTTTGCCATTGGCTTTGCTTGCTGGCCATTGGATGTAAAAGGTGACGCTCCATAGCCTGGTGCTAATAAAAAAAATTATTTGAATGAAAACAAACACACACACAAACACAGGAGTTGGACAATAAATCTGAAACATTGGCCAATGTAGTACAGAGTAAGAGCAGAGTGTAAAGGTTGAATTAGCAGAGCTATAGCTCAGCTGTACAGAAAATATTGCAATCCACACCATATAATGGGAGACATAAGAGTTCAGTTTGTTGGTGGACGTCTTGTTGAAGTTTCTGTGACCACAACAGCAAGTATTTGTAGTGTATCGAAAGCCAGGGAATCTAGGATCTAGGTTGGCATACCACTTCCCTGTTTTCACCAATCCTGTTCATCAGGAGCTTCACAAGGCCAATATTCATTGTCAGGCTGCAATAGCCAAACATTTGGTCACTCGTTGGATTCATGGGTACCAGCATTGGAAATCTTGTACTGTGGACAATGTAATGCATGTATTGCTCTTGGATGAGTCCACCTTCACTGTTCCACATCCGGGAGAGTTATGGTGTGGACAGTGGTAGTTTGGGCTGCGATATTATAGTATTCCCTCGACCCATGACTTATGCTAGATTGGCTCATCATTACCAAAGACTACAGAACCATTCTGGAGGACCATTTTCATCTAGTGGTCTAAATATTGTACCTTGAAGGCGGTGCCATGTAACTGCACCAATACTCACAGCAAGAAAGGTGATAGAGTGAACAAAAAAAATAATTCCCTATGGCCTGCATAGTCACCAGTTGGTGTTTTAGAGGAGGGAGAAACATTTTCCACCCCCCAGCAACACATATCATTGTTCTGCAAGAGGGATCGCTCAAATTCCCTCTGGCAACAGGGCAGGATTGTAACTGGTTTTCCTAAGATAAATTGATGCTGTGTTGGGCGGAAAAGCAGGCCCTAACATTGTCTCCACTTGTTTTCCATTTAAAAAGTCTAAAATATATATTTATAAAAAAAGATGATGTTTAATAAATACAGTTGTAATTTACCATTGGGTTTGGACCCCTGTCCTTTAAAAGCTGCAGGCGCAGGTCTGTAACCTGTACACACAAATTATAAACAAAGTTGTTGAATGGCGTTCAAGTGTAGCGTATTCTCACATCTTACAGCATGAGGAAACGTGATATAATGGGACAGTGCTACCGTTTGGCATTGGCTTGGCTTGCTGGCCATTGGATGTAAAAGGTGAAGCTCCATAGCCTGGTGAAAATAAAGAGAAGAAAATAAGTGAAAACACACACACACACACACACACACACACAGGAGTTGGACAATTGCAATCCACACAACATAATGGAAGAGACATCAGGGTTAAAAAGAGAACAAATTGTTGTGAAAAAAAAAAAAAAAGACTCATATATTAATTAATAATAATAATAAAAAATGGTGACCTATATTGAGTTCATTATATTAAGATTAATAATTAAAACTTTAATTACCTCCATTTCCTAGATATGTACCAAAGCCTGAAAATAGAAAATCAGCTTCTTAACATATAATTTAATAATTTGTCTTTTTTTTTTTTTTTTTGTAGGTTTTATAATCAGCCCCATTTTTTGACAAAGTTTAGAAAAAAAAAATAGAAATTTTTTAATTAGATATATATACAGTGGAACCCGGTTATGTCGATGTCCTAGGGGGTCGCCAAAAAGCATCGAGGTAACCGATGATCGAGATAAACGAAAATCAAAATGGCGGCAATATATTAACGTGCTTGAAATTTCTTTATGTACATGATGTGTGTTAATAAATGAGAATGTTGCCGCGATTTGTTTGATGAAGGCATGCTATAAAAATACATACAGTACATGTTTATCTGTCAGGAATCCACCTGCCACGCCCCCTTCGGCCCCCTTCAGCGTGTCAGGTGCTTTCTCGGCCGCTTTCTCTGAAGCTCCAGGCTTCAATCGCGCACATATGGTGTTCGTTTAGCATCATCACTAGCTCCTATTTAAACTTCCACACTCTCACTGTCCGTTATTGTTGGTATATGTTGGTTCACGGCGGTCGTTGTTATCGCGCATGCGTATCCCGGTACGTGCCTTCCCACCGGCACTCTCTCAACGCCTGCGCTTTTCTTCCCAAAGCGCATTGCGGATTCCCCCCAACCCCCACCCCCCGATCCTGCCGGTGTTCATTCTATGATTTTGGATGGTCATCACACGTTCCGCGCCGCCAATCGCGGCTTTCGCCTCCCGTTCATCGCATAACATGTAACAATAAAAGGCATATGTGCACTAACTAACAGCAGAGATTCACCAGTATACAATACAACACCTGTAGCAGCTGTAAGGCTTGATTTTTCCGCCACTTCCGCGAGTTCTTCTGCGGCTGCACCGAGATAACCAACGTTAAATGGCAAATTTTTTCCCCCTTGTGCTCGAGATATTAGGGTTCGGCGACATAAAAAAATCGACATAACCGATTAGAAAAAGCGAGAATTTGGCAGTTCCACTTCAAAAACGTCGACTTAATAGGGTTGTCGAGGTAACCGAGGGCGAGATAAGCGGATTCCACTGTAGATAGATAGATAGATAGATAGATAGATAGATAGATAGATAGATAGATAGATAGATAGATAGATAGATAGATAGATAGATAGATAGATAGATAGATAGATAGATAGATAGATAGATTATTAATTAAAGATAATTAAATTAAAACTATTACATTTCCAGTTTAATACACACAAGTCAAAATAACACACAAGTTCTGAAATAAAAAATTTGCTTAATTTACCTTTAATTATAGGTTATTATTAATAATGAATGATATTTAGCTATATCTAGTCATCTATATTTTAAAATTGTCATTTTCAAATGTACATGTTGGTGATGTAAGATATGCTAAAATGTAGCAGCCACGTGGTATCATCATGCCCACTTTATGTAGGAACGGGTACAGAAAATACATCTACATTCCCATTTTAATTCCTATCCCCAGAATGGGTATGAATTAAAAAAATTTGAATATTTTACCCTTCGGTTTGACTCCGTTTCCATTTCCGAGAGAAGCAGGTCTCACGCCGTAGCCTTTATATTTACCTGATAAACATCATTTTATTGTTTAGTACGAAGACTTCTGATCAAGTTCAACAAAATATGAACTATTTAATATTTTACACTCATGCATATGTTAATAAAACATATCACATATAAACTATAGGGACAAAAGTATTTGGACATCTGATTTTCAGCCGTATGTGGTTTTTTTCCCCAAACAGTAACCACAAAGTTAGAGGCACATAATTGTAGGACGTCTTCGGCAGCATTCAATTATCCTTTTATTTGAACTAGGAGTTGAACTAGGTTGAAGTGGAAGGTTGAAGTGGAAGATCTCCTGCTACAAAGCTCTGACCTCAAACCTACTGAACACCTTTGAGATGAACGTGAACACTGACGGCACCCCAGGCCTCGTCACCTCTTCACCTACAGTGCATCAATAAGTTATAAAAGCTTCCCTTTATTCACATTTTGTTACAGCCTTATTCTAAAATAGATTCAATTCATTGTTTTCCTCAAAATTCGACAAACAATACCCCATAATGACAATGTGAAAGAAGTTTGTGTGAAATCTTTGCAAATGTATTAATCAAATGTACATAAGTTCTCACAGCCTCTACTTTGATGAAGCTTCTTTGGCACCAATCACAGCCTCAATTCTTTTTCAGTTTGATGCTACGAGCTTGGGAAACCTATTTTTTGGGCAGATTCTCCCATTCTTCATTGCAGAACCTCTCGAACTCCATCAAGTTGGATGTGGAAAAAAATTAAGAGCTGTGAATACTTTCCGGATGCACCGAGTGGAACGTCTTCTCAAAGTGTAGGTAACAGCAAACGGGGACTAAATGTGAAACGGGATGTTTAACGAGCACACGCGACTAGGTGTCCAGAAACTTTTGTCGATATAGTGTATACATTACAATCGAAAATGTTGAAATAAACTCATAGAAATCTATTTTTAAAAAATGGAAATCTGTTGAAAATCGAATAAAACTAAACAAAAAAGAATTGAAACCGAACAAAACAAAAAAAGAATTGTGTTTATATTCACCATTAGGTTTGGCTCCATTTCCGAGAGCAGCATTTCCATTCCCAGCACCGTACCCTTTAAATGGACCTGACGAATACATTTGTTTTATTACTTCAAATCTTCCCAGCAAAAAGTGTCAAAATCTTAAAATAAAACCAGTTTGTTTTATATATTCTATTATTTTTTTATTGCTACTTAATCTCAAAGCCCTAAATGGTTTATCTCCTATGTATCTTTCTAGTCTTCTAACATCTCAAAACTCTGGACTTCTAATAGTTCCTAGAATAGTAAAGTCCACTAGAGGTGTCCCACCTCATGAAGATTGTGGACCTTCATATAAGTAGATGGCGACCCCGCAAACATCCCGAACCATCTAGACCATCTGTACCAGTGCCATTTGGATCCCACTTCATGTAGAGTTTGGACATTGGACTTCTTTGAACGTTTGAAGGCTTTGGCATGAGACTTGGATCTCACATGTTGAGCTATTTTATGAGTTGTTTAGTAGCTCCTGGTGCCATAAAGTCAACTGAATGTATAAGACTTTAGAATGGACATTACTCATAATCTCACACTCCAGTGCTCATGTTAGTTCTCACTCTCCAGTGTTTTAAGATTTATAATCACACTCTTGATATCACCCCAAATTAAGATGGGTTCCCCTTTTGAGTCTGGTTCCTCTAAAGGTTTCTTGCTCATAACATCTAAGGAAGTTTTTCCTTGCCACAGTCGCAATGGCTGCTCGTCAGGGATAAATACACACTATTCACTTATATAAAAAAAATTTTTTGTTCTATATAAAGCTGTTTTGACTTATTGTGCAAAATGCTAAAGAAATAAATGTGAAACTTGAATACTACCTTTAAATATGAGATTTTCTAAATCAGAGCTATAAGTCTAGTTAACTTATGGTTTCAAAATTCTATGTTACATTTTAATTTCTATTTTCTATTCAGTGTTCAGTGTTTTGTATTCGACCATGTTTAGATTTACCATTAGTTTTGGCACCATTTCCATTCCCGAGAGCAGAATTTCCATTCCCAGCACCATACCCTTTATGAGGACCTGCTAAATACAATTTCATTACTTACATTTTCGGCACAAATTCACAAAAGCCCTAAACTTTCAGAAAAGATATTTGTTTCTAAAAAATCTCATTTGTTAAAAATGCTATAAAAAATAGCAAACTGAAATTGAACTGAACTAATCGAGATGGTTTTCTGCCTTTTTCAGCATCTTAATCTATAAAAATACATTCAAAGAGATCTTTCAAAAACACATCAGTATTAACTTCCAAATTAACATAAATTGACCTTTGTCTCCATTTCCATTGGGCTGCAGAGCTGCAGGTCCATAACCTGATAAAGAAGAAAAACACAAAAATGCTTATTATTATTTTAGCTTTTATATTTTTAGTAACCTATTTTTATTTTATTATGAGATGCTTTTTTCATTTCATTAATTATTCAAGAAATATACCTAAAATAATCTTCAAAATGAAAACAATAAAAAAAATCATTAAATTCCAGAAAGTTCTCAAATATATTTATATAAATCTTTTAAAAAATGCACCAAAAATAAGAAATTTTAATAATAGAACAGATTTTTTATGAATAAACAGATATTTCCTAATTTATATATTTGTTCTTGAAAATAAAAAGCTAATCCTGTTTAGTATATTTCAAATATGTATATAATTTGCCAGACAAAACAGGTTTAAGAATTAAGGAATACTTTAACAATAGTAAGCAGAAAATTCCTTTACTGTTTGGATTAAAAATCATAGCTATATTTGAAACGGTTACTGTGGCTCGAATTAGCTAGCTAATTTAACTTAAGCTATTATGCAGCATGTAGAACTTTCTAGCTAGCAATAGTTTTATTTTAATTATTTTATGTGATAAAAGCTAGATAAAAAATGTTGTACTTTTGTTATTAAAAAAATTAAATGGTTTTGTTTCTTACCTTGTGCTTTAATGTTGGGTTGGTAAGCTTTGGCATTCTGCACACCGAGACCATATCCTAAAGCAAGAAAGAACTTTTTCTTTTTACATAACATCCTTTTTTTCATACTTTACATGGTTTTGATTTTAAGTTTTGCTTTTAAAGAGGTTGCTGTTACCTTTGGATTGCATTAACAGTTGGCCGAAAGCACCATTTTGAGGGTTGTAACCTAAAATACAGCAGATGATAATTAGTAAAGATAAAATTATTTTTCAAAAATCACAATACACAGGATTTATTTACTGTGCTCAGTATATGTTACAGATCAAAATAACATTATATCTATCAATGGCCATCTATTGATAATAATATTTGAGATTTATTATTGGTTTTGTTTGGAAAGTTCATTGAACACAACAAAAATCTAATATGAAGCTGCAAGTGAAAATGCCGGTCATTTGATTTTCCTGGAATATTTCCAGGTAATAATGAAGGAGATCATCATTACACAGTGCATACTCAGTATTTAATTTGGAAATTCGTTATTTTTTTTAGAAATGATATATGATGCCTGCACAATGCACAATAAATGCCTTTATCCACATCCTACACTTTTAAGTATAGTCACGTTTTTATGTGGAGTTTTTGCATTGTACTTGGGGTTGTTGTTGAAATCTGCTTTATAATAAATGTTTTCCCACCACTTATAAAACTAAAAGCATCACTTGTGTAATTTTATTTGTGCAGGATCCCCCCAGAGTGGTGCAACCAATAAATGTTGACTCAATCATTTGTAAAGTGTAAGTTTGAATCCCAAAGGCCAGAAAAAAACTGGTTGCAATATGATCATGTATACTTATGAATGGATAGAAGGATCTATAACACTTATAGGTATTATTCATCCTATAGGGTCCATGTTTCATGGACCAATTTAGCAAGAACAAGACAGTACCATCCAAATGTAAATTATATGACATACACAATATGGAGAAAAGTTGACCATAAGATTGTTATGTAATTATATATAATTTTGTCAGGTACTGGTGGAGGTAAGGTGAGAAGACCTGCAGTGCAGTCAGTAGTCCAATTCTTCCCAATAAGATTGAGGTCTGAGCAGTACAACATTGATCTTCAACTCCAAACCATGTAAAGCAGATCTTCAGGGCTTGGGCACAGGGGAATGGTCATTCTGGAACAGGTTTGGGTGAAGGGGAAATGCAATGCTACCGCATCCAAAGACAGGTGTCTGTCAGTTTTATTCCTAATGTAAAACTTTCCATAAGATTTGAAACTAAACCCTTTACTTGTTCAGAATCTTTCAGTGGAACCTTACTGATTACTGGACCTTAGAAAAGAGTGGTTTCCAAGTCAACAATAAAAAGAACTCCATTCGGAAGATTTCTTCGGAAATAAGAGCAATCTTCTTGTTAGATGTGTACATTTCCAGCTACACTTCTCTTAAATGAACGACTGCTTCGAACAGGAACCCGATTCACAAAAAAGTTCTGGGTTTATTTCACTGCAGGACACTAATTTGCAATCATGGGTTCATTATGCAACAACAGACACATGGTGCTGCGTTTCTGTCTAGTCCTGGACGCTCACTGGCACACACGGGGTTTGAGACGGTGGAGGAAAAGTTCATCAATGGAGCGACTGTGTACAAGCAATAAAATCTCATTCTCACAGTTGAATGTCAGATTTGGACAGGCACTGGGAAACCTTCAGCAAAGAAAGACATGGAAGGAGGGCTTGTTTCACAAACCACTATTAAATTTCAAAATTCAGAATGTTCAAAACCTAAGAATCGAGAGGTAGATCAATATCTCAGACAGAGAAAATGTTTAATTAATCCAGAATAATCTGGGATTTGAATAATTGCACCCAAGTGTGCGTTCAATCAATTTAGTCTGCAGGACTTTAAAGGTTAGATCCAAAAGGCAAAATTTTTCAATCCTGATTCACTGACACTTTTTCAATCTAGCCCAAATTTCATTAAATCGTATTTCATAAGGTTTCAAATTGTCATTCTGGATAATAGAAGCCAAAGTAAATTCCTGAGATTGAACTTTTGACTAATTCAAATACATTTTCTATTATTTCGTCTTAAAACAATAATCCCTGAGATGATTACTGTATTAAAACACAAATATTGCAAGATCCAATTCAGGATAATATTTTCATTATTAGACTTTAGGTTTCAAAACAAATTCTGCTTCAAATTTTACTTCCTGAAATCTGAATGCAGCATTTTTAAATCCTGACACGCTGAAGTTTGTCGCCTGTAAATTTTCAGAATAAAAAAATTTCAGAACGTTCTAGATCTTTTTGATCGGGTGTGTAAAAGTATGAGCATAGAACCAAAACTGATTTCCAAACCGATATGTATGGAATGGAATTAAAGAAAAGTAGTATATAAACATGTATATAAATGAACAATGAAAACACACACACTTATGTGACTCAATAACACACACACTGCAGACTCAATAATGTGCCATAATAGGAAGTGGTAGATCAATAGTTAAGGCTCTTGGTTACTGATCAAAATGTCAGGGGTTTAGGCTCCTGCACCACCAATCTACCACTGTTGGGCCCTTGAGCAAGGCCCTTAACTCTCATTGCTCCAAGAATTCTTCTTATAAGTGTATTAGGTGGCAGTCAATGAAAAACCAAGTACTTCATACTACAACTTCTCCTAAATGTCAAGCAGAATAACAATAGTATTGTAGTATTGTATTGTAGTAACATACGGTATGAGTGTGTGCACGCGTTTGACCTACCTGTTCCCCCCTGAAGCGTCGGCTCAGCCAACCAAACCAGTAGCGCCGTTCTGAGAAGCGCTCCTCCCAGCATCCTTACAGAGCACAGAGACGGAGAGACAGAGACCGAGACGAGCTCCTCGGCACCTTTATAACCGATCCTGTTCACGGTCATAAGCTCCTCCTTACTTCTGTTCACTGTTGCCCTCAACACACATACGAATTCAGAATTCCGATTGGTCTGAAGTTTGGATTTTATGTCTGAACCAGTATTTAATAGTAGCATCTCTTTCATTCCTTTATTGATATTCAGTAAAGAGATTATTTAGCAGATATGGAAGGAGTCTCCAGTGTCGGTACTTGAAGGTACTTGACTTTTTTTGGTATCTTTTCAGGAATCAAAATGATAAATGGAAGCAAAGACAGACACCGGAATTTCTTTAAAAAGCCACCTCGCAGACAGACACTAGGTCAACGCGAACATACATCACTCGCACGCTAATAGCTTTGGTAAACCGTGCAAACACCCGGAGGTCATCAATGAAGTGGCCCGAAGTGAAAATGAGCATCATTTTAAGCTACATGCAAAGAAATCAGTAAACAAATAGAAACGATTCATATGCGCTAACAATGAATAAATCACTTGTGTCGTTTCACATAAATAAATGCAAAAAATCTTTTTTTTTAAAGTCCAACAGTCGTGTTTCCACGAACTCATTCAAACGGCTGACGTGAAAGAGGAAGACATCTCACTTTGGACTGACATTCCACATCCTGCAACCAAACCCGCGAAGTAAAGCGAGGTCAAGGGGAGTTAAGAGCGAGCCCTTTGACCTCCCTGAGGCCTGGCGCTCGATTTGAGTTGGGCTTCAGGATATCGCAGAAAACGAGTAACAGTTTGAATCATTTTAGTCCACGGTTAATGGACAAGTATTATATATCTATGTAAATAACATATTGTTTCGGATTGTACCAAATCGCATCTAAACGGCCGAGCTGGTGGATACATTTGCAAATGAGATTAAATGAGATGACTACAGCAGCCTTCGGGTGCTTAAAAAAAGCATCTCAATATAATTCTCCGGAAGCCCCCCATCAGACAACACTGGTCACCAAATTGTTACCACAGAGTAAGGTTTCTCCCCCTAAGTGTATTTTGCGTTCAAACACATATACATCCGAGCACAAAAAAAAAAAAAAAAAAAAGAAAGAAATGACGACACACAAACATGTGTATGTGAACATTTATCATGCATGCAGACCTCCCACACACACACACACACACACACACACACACACACACACACACACACACACACACACACACATCCTGTGAAAACGCCAAGCACAGTCAAAAAAAATTTACGGAAGTCCAGGTAGAGCTCAATATTTCTACTCAATGTCTGCAGAATAATTTTTTTTTAAATCCGCAATTCAGATATGACTCGGGCAATAAGAGTCAACTGACACTCTTGTTTGTTACAGAACTAAAAAGCAAATCTTTATTCTTTTTTTTTTAGGTAAAAGACGACGTCGGGAACGTAAGTGATATTTTGTTGTGAGATCTAGAATTTGAATAAGCAAAAACGGCTACTTCAGTAAATTTTTTACTGCAGTTCTTTTAAATTCCGTCATATACACCTTTCAAAAATAGTGAAATACAGTAATCCCCCGTTTATCGCGGTGGGAACGTTCCAAAAACGCTTGCGATAAATGAAAAACCACAATAAACGGGGGATTACTGTATTTCACTAAAATGCTTATGTATACAGTACTGTACCGTATTAACATTTTACTTGATTTTATAATTAATCATTATATTTTCATTAATACATTTTAATTATTTCAACATAAAACTCCATAAAAAACAATTCCCTATAATTTTATTTGGTCTATCGTTCTATCCCAGAGAGACCGGGAAAATCAGCCAGGGTAGTTATGTGGCAATTCTGCGATAAACCCCGAGATTTGAACCGCAGTGAAGCGGATTACTGTTCCTTCAAAAAGAGTGTGTGTGTCTCTGGGGAGGGTTTCCAACCAACAAAGTCAGCTTTCTTCGCTAATCCAGTCTACAAATAAAGCTAGCAAATAACCTAGCAAATTACATTTGAAACAAACGACATTTTATTTTATTATATTTTTTTTTTTTTTACACAGCTGTCATTTTGATTTCTTTTGTGAGCAAAAATTGGTGATATTTTACTGTTTTAAAATGTTATATTTTTTACTCCAATATTCTGAAGTAAAAAAAAATAAATTAATTAAAATTTTTTATGACTAAACTAGCATGCTATTCACTAGCTGTGAATGTATAAACAAAAAAATTGGCAAAACCAACTGCACGAGAAGTACATTTGAATATGGTTGATGGGATGTTAGCTTAGCGCTCTGTGTAACGTGAACACAAAAATGGTACAGTACAGAAATCAAACTAGTCGCTAAATCCACAAGCTCAGCTAGCATCTCTATCTTGACAGCTGTACTAAATTTCAGCGTTTTTTAACCAAATCTCAATCATTTGGTTCAGTTATATCATTTATTTATTCATTTGTTTAATGACTAGCTCTGTCAGCTAACAGGTTCTTGGTGGAGGGGGAATTTAAAGCTCAATTAGCATTTTCACCACAAGCTAGTCTCAGTTCCTAGTTTTTCTGACAGTTATGTTTGGCTACATAGTTTTTCCAGGTAGCGGAAAGAAAAAAAATTGTCACATCTTTATTCTACACTTCAACATCATCACCACAGTGTGAACATCCTTCTTTCTTTTCCTTCTCTTGGCCCCTGCAAACACTTTCGTACCAAGATGCTGGTGGCTAGGTATTTTTACTAGCCTCGCACCAACGCTGTAGAACTTACTCCACATTCCACAACACAGCTGACCAATTCATATACATATATAAAAACACACACCCCCTCCCTCTATGGACTAAAGTATTGGGACACCTGATTTTTCCAGGCATATGTGGTTCTTTCCCAAGCTGTTGCCACAAAATTGGAGTCACGCGATTGTATTTGGATGCAGTAGCATGAAATTTTCCCATTACTTGAACTAGGAGGCCCAAATCTATGCCAGCATGATTCTCCTCCTGTGGCACAAAGCCAGTTTCATGAAAAGCTCCTGCTATAGAGCACCCTATTGTGAAAAGATGAAAATCCTGACTACACCCAATTCCTCCATCAGTACCTGACTTTACTAACGCTGTTGTGGCTAAACGAGCACAAATCGCCTCAGGAACAATCCAAAACTCGAGTGGAACATGTTTCAGGAAGAGTGGAGGTTATAATGAATGCTAACAGGGGCTAAATGTGTATTGGGACGTTTACAAAATACATACAGATCTTAGTCAGGTTTCCTTCAACTTTAGATATACAAATCTTTGGTAATTTCTACATCTCGAGAGAGCCTATGCTAATTCAGCATGTTAGTCTATGCTACCTTACTTATATTGTGTTGTGTGTAAGAAGGCAAACACTGCTGGTATTTTATACCATAACTAAAGTAACCCATATTTATCTTAAAAATGTGACCCTGTTTCCCCACTATTGCTAGCATCAAGATAATAAGAATGCTAAGTACCATTTCACCCTCTTGCAATTAATTCTTAACTAGTCTTGTTTATTCTATTTACCTCGTGTCTTCTCCCCCCCTTCTCTAAGTTAATAAAACAAAAGAACAGCTTGTCGTGTTCTTGAGAAACCGCAGAACATAAATTCTTCGCCCGGAACTCAAACTCTAATGTAGTGGCCGCTGTTAACATCAGGCTACAAACAGACATTATTCGCTACAACTGGTCACAAAGTAGTACAGGTTGAAATAATAGATGGGTTCTTGCAGAACATTAGTGATGGTATACATACATGTTAAAAATCCATGAACACAATACGAACACATGGGGTATAGAATTAGGTATTTATTCTTAAAACAGAGACTTTGCTTTAGTGTCTGAATTCCACACTCTCGGCCCCCTTCTAGTTAAACATTCCCCACATAACTTGTTGCAAGAGTCCATTCTGGCATCTTTACTCATCTCAGGAGACGAAGGGGACAATATTAGTTCTGTCTGCCAACTGTACAATCTATACGTACCATCTGGAGAAGCACACACATGGCAGAACATTGTAAAAGAGACGAATGATGGAATGAAATAGGGATGGCTGGGGCGCATTTAAGGTGGTTTGGTTGAACTGCTGCACATCAAGCTACTTTCCAGTCCCCTGACAAGACGTCCAGATCTACATACTTGATTAAATTGCTACTCCTTTGCACATGGTGTGCTTGGGTCTCGCATTTTTATAGATCGGCCCGGAGAATAATCCAGGGAGCGCCACCCTGGTTGGAATCTTAGATCATAGTCACTTTGTATTCCCAAGTCATACCAATGGTCCCAGGATAGATTCTGGAGCCCCATCACTATGTAAACCCTTGGTGATGATTAAAAAACACTTTATGAAGATGAAGACACACCACTAGTGTGTTCATGGCCTGGTCCTAATGTTCCGACACTATAGTTTTATATATATTTTTTAGTACAAGAACGTGAATGTTGACCAATTATTCACAGACTTACAGAACGAATGAAGCAGATTCTTCCATTTCCATCACCCCAGGAATGTGGAGTCCAAACCAGAACGCCAGACATTCATATGGGGGCCATAAGAAGCCTCAGGAGTTTTAGTGTAACATAAATGTTTAGACTACAATCAAAGGCCAGTCTGAGATTTCGCCTCAAATTATTGTTGAACGTTACCTCTAAAATTAGACTTCTAATCAAAATCCAATGCCTCGTAAGCCTTAAACACCTCTGATTGGAATCACCTATGTGACGCACCACCAAATTTTATAGAAAAAAAAAAAAAAAAAAAAAAAGAGTGGATAAACCTCTTCGACATCGTGTCCATTTGCCCGGTGAGTGTCAAAGTACACTCCATCAAATTACATCCCGCCAGCCGAAAACTTTAGTACAAGCACTTGCTCAATTGTTTAAATTGAAAAGTACGTTACAAATAAATACGCCGTTTTAAAAAGGAGTAAATTTTTTAGAATTGCATTTATTTTTTTTGCATTTTGTAGATGCTATACAACAGTGCTTAAACATCACGTTAAATGATGAAATAAAGATACAATAAATAAAATGAACTGCACAGTGCTGAAAACGTACATTACAAAATGTGGAAACGAATTTCTCCTAAATTAAAGAAACTTTTTTTTTCCCTTTAAGAAAGAACCCAAAGTTGTGAAACTTAAATTCATCCAGATAATTTTCACTCAAAAAAAAAAAAAAAAAAAAAAAGCGCAGAATCTTTCCTTTCTTTCTTTTTTTTTTTTTTTTTTTAAACCTCATGCACGTCTGGGAAAAATGCAGAAAATGTAACTAGAAGATCGCCATCTGCTGGCAGCAGATGTAATTGATGAGGAATGTGAGGAGTTTCTCTACAAAGGGGCTTAAAAAAAAGGATCATGAGGAAAAAAAAAAATTGAAGACAAAAAGAAAAAAAAAAAAAGAAAAGAAACAATTTATAAGGACATTTCCTCTCAGGAACCTACAGCCAGATATCCAGTTGAAGACCTGGGATTTGGGAGGAATAAAAAATCAGTAAAGGTTTATTGCTTTCCTGCACATCATCTAAAAATAAAAAACTAGGAAGGTGTCTTAGATGAAATGTATTGAGAAAGCATGCATCATCCAGGAATGAACTTACTCCATGTTGTTCTTGAGCTGCTGTACGGTGCGTTTGTCCAAATAGCGACAGAACAGCGTGAGCAGATTGGAGGGTAAGCAGAGCGGCTCGATGAGGGATGAGTGCGAGAGCTGCCGTGCCACGTGAAAAACGGTGTCAGTCCTAGCAAAGAGGAACATAACAGTCAACACAACTTTATTAATTGACCCTAATTGACTCAACCCATATTTGGAGTATATATGGACCATCCCAAAAACCCTCCCAAAGCCTTACCAGGTCTCAAAATCGCCAATGCTTGGTTCCATTGGAACGTCTGAGGTCAGGAGTCGCTCTCCTTGTGATAGCAGCACGTACAGCAATGACAGACCAAACTTGGGGGGTAAAGAATAAATAAAATCAACTTTGTTTTTTGCAAAGGTTTTAAAATCTTCATGGTGTTACATGACTTTTCAGGCTGAAAGCACTCCTGCTGAAAGGGAGATTTTAAAGGGAAAGAAAATAAAAATAAGATGAAGGGAACATCTATATACACCTTGTTTTGGCAGGCCAGCGTTAAGCGAGAGTCTTTCGAGTCAGGTAGGGCTGCGGTGAAGTCACGGAGAATGCCGACCAGCTGGGTGAAGGTCAATGTTCCGATCACGGCTCGGAGAGACGGATAGAGGACAGGAAGGGCCTGAGGAAAAAAATAAATAAAATCAATAAAAAAAATAATAATCCATGACCAAGCCTAGGGAGACTGTGGCAAGGGTCCCTTAAATGGTATGAGGAAGAAGTCGTCTTGTTCCTCTCAAGGTTCTAAAGGAAACCAGTCCTCGTTTGGGTGAGAAGAGAACATGATTATAAAAATCATAAAAAAATACTGGAGAGTGAGAGTTATCATGAGCCCTGGAGTGTGTGATGAGTAACACCCTCTATACAGTACGTGAAAGATTGGTGAACGTGCATTTGGCGCCGAAAGCGCACTATAGACCTGGAGAACTCATTAAACTAGATGATTCCCTAACAGCTTCAGACCTCATCGACGTCTCGGCTCATCAGTGCCGGCAGGTGTGTCGTGATCGCTCTCAGAACCTGCAGAGATGCATCGTGGGATAGAAATGGAAGGAGCCTTGCCAACAGTTTTTTTCCTTTGGAAACCAAGAGACATGGAAGAAACTCTTCTGCAGACTCCCTTTAAAAAAAAAAAAAAAAAATACATGCAGTTCAATATTGTGTTTTTGTTTTTTACTAAGGAAACAAGGCAAACATGCGACACGTACAAAGAGTTGGGGTTGCGTAGCTGGCTGCTGATCTGCTCCACACCCCTCTGAACGGTCTTCAGCCTTCTCTGCCTCTCGGCCTCGTCCGAAACACTAGCCTTCATCCTCTGGGCTTCCTCCACCCCCAATAAAATGATGTAGCACTGAGCAGGACACATGGAAGAGCAGAATTACACACGACACAGCTGCTGAGCTAGTCATCAACCTCCCAACCACAACCTGGAGAAGCTCTGCATCCAGCAGACCTCCGCAAGTTCAGGGAATTTTGACAAATACACCAGAATTAAATCAGAAAAACAGCATGCTTGTAAAAGGGTCGAGCAGTAAATCAAGATGATCCAAGGATTCTTCTGGAGCGAGTTGTCTAGAAATTTCACAGGCGGCTCATATTTATGGCCAAATCAGATCAACAAAATTACACTTCACCTTCTCAATGGTGTTCAGCACCTCGAGTCTCTGTTGTCTGGTGTCCTTCTGTTCCTAGTAAACGAATAAAATAAAGATGACGTGATTCGGAAACGTTACAATTGGTACATTTAACACTTTCATGGAGGTCTCCCCCTCACCTCCCCCGTGTGCCCATGGACTGCGTCGATGGCCCGACGAGGTGAGTAACACGTAGAAACAGCGACTTGACCGAGCGAGCCTTCGATGTGAACCACTAGGACGTGCAGGACATGGAAACCGTGTCCATAGATTAGCTTCGAGCTTGCGCTGTATTAGCATGCTAATTCTTAAGCACAAACCTGGAGTGTACGATACGGTTTTGTTGACGTATGGCGTAGTGAGTTTAGGTGGCTCCCTCTTGGCGCGATCACCCAGCATTTCTTCCTCGGCCAATTTGGCCTCCAGTCTCCGGTAGTACTCCTACACGCACGCACACACACGCACACACACGCACACACGCACGCAGAAGAATCCTCAACATGAGCGCCTTTTCCACTAGAATAACTTTAACTGAACAAATCTTGTGCCAACAACTCATGAAGGGCAAGCATGATCCAAAAACAAGGTCACACTGGAAATGTAAGCCTGGTACTTCCCACATTTATGTACAAGAACTCAGTGTTTTAGTCTTTCTCCAGTAAACAAAAAAAAAAACAAAAAAAAAAAAGCAGATGCTCAAGGTAGACTAGTTTTGGACATTTGAAGGAGTAGCCTGATTCAGGATTGATTTGTAAGGTGCTTTTGTCAAAAGATTCATCTGAACAAGGGCACAAGAGCATCGACTCTACTAGGGATATTGCTAAGTGGTGCAGAACGTACTTGAAGGACACTCGAGACACGCACAACCGAAAATAAATTCTTGCCTAGTTATTGCTTTGAAATCAAAAGTCACCAGCTAACGATTCAGGCACCTCATATGGATACCCACTGGTTAGCAATCAATCAATCAATTCCAGACATGACCATGACCCATTAGAGCAGGGGTCCCCAAACTGAATGCATCCCACCCCCACATTTGGATCGGCCCTCTAAACAACGCCGGAGCCGTATTTTGAAAGTTGAATTTTTAAATACATTTGACTCAGATCATATCTGTATTTGAAAAAGTTTGGCTTTCAAGCAAACATTTTCCTTAGTTATCAGAGGTCGAGGCACCGATGGTTGATCGCTGAAACTATCGGCCATCGGCAAAAAAACGTACCAGTAGTTTTTCCCGCCGTCGTTACTACAGCGGCCTCTAGAGGCGAATCACCTACAACACATGCTGTTTGTTTTTACATGCGAGACTCCATGCTGCAAGAAGTGCGCTATACTATATTTCTGATTGTATTTATTAATAAACAGTTATATAATATATAAATTATATTCATTTCCTTTGGCACACTCATCATTCAGGGCTTTATATCTTTTTTAATCCAGTATCCAGTTTAAAATCTCTGTCAATTGAACTTAATAAATAGATTTTAATTGCAAAATATATATGCTTTTTATGTTTGCTAATTGTTGTAACATATACAACTGGCGTAATATGATTGGTTTCTATTAATATTAGCTCTACATTTGACTTTTTTATCAGGGGTTGTATCAGGGGACATACCTGGTAGTAATAATCATCCTGATGTGGGTTCTCACTTTGTAGCTGGATCATCTGCAGCTTAATGATCCACTCCTTCTCTTTGGCGGACATAAGCTCAGCATAATGATCCCAATCTTTTGGCTTTCTGTTCAAGTTAGATTTAGCAAAACACCACTTTTTTTGCTTGCAATTAACATTTAATATTTACCAACCATCAATACTGACGACAGTAGTAGTTAAATGATGTGTTCTGTCGAGTGTAAAAAGAGCATCCTACCGCCGAAAGCCTTGCGAACGCCGACTCAGCAATCTCTTGTGCTGTGGATGGAGCTGCGTCGCCAGGACTGGGAACCTAAAGGTCGAAGAGCGCACTCGATCACATCAATTAATTGTAATTAAATATTCTCGATCAGGCATAACATTATGACCACCCGTCTAATATTGTGCTGGTCCCCCGTTTGCTGCTAAAAACAGTCCTGATTAAATTTAATTCTTCAGTAGGCCTTCGACCCTGTTGCCTGTTCACCACTGTTCCTTCCTTGGAGCGCTTTTGATGAATACCGACCACTGCAGACAAGGAACAACCAACAAGAGCTGCAGTTTTGGAGACTCAGTAGTCATTACAGTTCGTCAAACTCGCTCAAATCCTTACGCTCGCCCATTTTTAAAGCTTCCAACATTGACTTTGAGGACAAAAGGTCCACTTGCTAGCAGTGGTGGTCCAGTGGTTAAGGCTATGGGTTACTGATCATAAGGTCAGGGGTTCTAGCCCCAGCACTGCCAAGCTGTCACTCTTGGGCCCTTAACCTTCTGTGCTCCAGGGGCGCCGTTTCATGGCAGACCCTGCGCTCTGACCCCAGTTTCCAAGCAAGCTGGGATATGCAAAGAACAAATTTCACTGTGCTCTAATGTGTATGTGACAAATAAATAAAGGCTATAATAAATCCCACTTACTAACAGGTGCCATGATGAGATAATGTATAATGTCAGAATGTTATGCCTGATCGGTGTGTATACATTAGCCAATTTGTGAAAAAACGAACCAGCGCAGACGTCAAACCTGAATCTCTGAGAAAGTGGACTGGGTAAAGGGCTGAAACAGGGGCCAGGTCGAGGAGAGTTTGGTCCAAACTGGAGTGGCATCATTTTGGGTGAATGGAAGTGTGGTGTGGATGGTGAGAGATAAATAGTTGGCTGAAAGAAGAACACAATAGGAGTAGAACAAAATCACTCACCGACATACACAGCTACTGTAGCGAGGATACAAAACACGGGCGATTTCGTTCACCTGGTTGAAGTGCTGTTTAATGGAGAATGGACTCTGAGGGTGTAATGGAGTTCTGGGCATTACCGGGCACACGGGCACCTGCTGAGGGAGAGGCCTCTGCAATGGGGACCGCAAGGCAGGTGACGTGAACGGCATCCTGCCACGGGACGACCTGTCGATCACTCGCACAATGGCTTTGTCCTATTCGGAGTCATAAATTCAGAACAGGAATAGAAGGTGGGCAATTCATAGAGGGGCATTTAACATTCGTACTTGTAAGAGAGGTGTTTGTCTCGTTGGGCCGTAAGGTGACATCATCCACTGCGTTAAAAAAAAAAAAAAAAAAAAAAAAAAGACAGGACCAGACTTTACCAATTTTTTCATGTTGTCAATATTTTCAAAGAAAAACGTTTGGCAAGTATGGGAATAAATAGGGCTGGAAACATCACACATTTAACAAAATGGGAAAAGGAAGCAGCTAACCGTGTTTGCGTTGAGATCCCCCCAGCCTGAACTTCGTCCACAGTCCACAATAGCGCTGTCCAAACTCTGAACCATATACAATCACAGTAAAAATCTGTATTTCAGGACCTTTAATATTCAAACTCCAAAAGAATTATGGGTTAAAATAATACGTCATGGAAAACAGAAGTCCTTATAAAGCGCTGTAAAAATCATGGAAGCTTCGGCATGTTTGTTTGTTGGTTTGTTTTTAAAGCCATGCTGGCATCGGTGCCCCTTTTTCATTGCAGGATCACGGTGGGTACGATCCTATAGCCTTTCACAGAGTTTTGACTACAGCAAAAGTTCAGTGGTTACACGGAGTTCTTCAGTTTAATGTTCTGTAAATATTCTAGTGTTTTCTTTGGTGATACATTTTGAAAGATTCCTACAAAATGTACTTCGCCATCCATTAATGCGTGTTTTGTGGTCATGTTTGTTTTGCAGTGATGACATGTTTGGGGGGGTTTTCCCCCCCTTGAGGCAGGAAATCGTGTGCGAGCCCAGAGCGTCCAACACCGCATCTTGTATATATGATCTGGTCGTGTCTGGATTTAAACTAGAAGATCTCCATAGCAGGAAGTCTTCCTCTACAAAGCATGTAAACCAGATCTTCATGCAGCTCACTTTTTCCACACAGCTTTGTGGTACAAGTTTTAAAAAGAACCACATGTGGCAGGAAAGGTCAGGTGTCTGCAAACCTTTGGCAATATGGTGTAGCTTGTTATCTGTCCACTACTTCCATTTCATTTGCCACTTCTTTGAGATGTACCACCGTGGCCAATTGTTAAGTGGTTTTTTTTTTTTGTTTTGTTTTTTACAAAATCTGTTTTTTATGTAGGCAAATGAAATGCAAGCAATTGCAAAGTCTCCTTTTGCCATGAAAATGAATTAATAAAAAAAATTGTATAAAAAAAAATAAATAAAAAAAAAAAAAAAAAAAAAAGCACATTTCTACTGCATTTCAGGTGAGAGTGTTGACGAGGACATCACCGTGTCCTGCTGAATGAGTTAGAATAACAGACTGGAAACTTTAAGAGGGTAGTGCTTTAAATTCACTGGTTTTCCCTCTGTTAACCATGGGTACCCTCTTAAAGTTTCCAGTCTGTAATTCTAACTCATTCAGCGGGACACTGCAGTCATCAATGCTTTGCACAGGTCCAGCAAGTGCCAGGACCGTCACCCACAGTTGATTCAGCTGCGATATCGATGCACCAGCAGTGCAGAACTTGCTCAGGAATGGCAGCAGGCATTGAGGCAAAGACATTTGGAGGATGGCCTGGTGTCGAGAAGGGCAGCAGTGAAGCCACTTCTTTACAGAAAAAACCTCAGTGATATTTCACTGCGCACCATCATGCTAGAAATAGAAGGCAAAAGAGACAAGTGGCTCGGGGAACAGAAAAAATAATTTTTGCCAATCCTCAAGAGGCAGGTGGACCAAAAAGCCCCACCCAAAAAAATTCTGACTAAATCAAAGCATTGTTAATTCAAGTATCAGTCAGGATGTTGCCCAACAGTTCAGACAGCATGCCAGGGTGAAATTACAGAGGTCTTGAAAAAGAAGAGTCAACACTGCAAATGTTGCATAAACTTAATGTCTAGGTCAAGAAAAGCCTTTACACTTAATAATAAAATGCTTGTAATTATACCTCATTATACGAAACTAACATCAGACAAAACAAAAATGATTTGTCTTTCGCAAAACTTCAAAACAATCCGGTTTAAAGTCTTGACCCAGACACACAACACTGACAGGAAAACTTCCTTCTAACAGAACAAAAACCAAGACAAACCTTGAGACTGGGTGGACCTTCCACGGTCCTCATCACTGCCGGGTCATCCAGCAGCTGCCCCTTACAAACACGCTCCCTTCGGCTGCGGAAGTTCTCACTCAGGCTTGTGGGAACCTGTCGTTCGATTTTGACTTGAGGGCTGGGAGAAGATGATTGATAGATTGGGGTAGTCTTGTGAGGTGATGGTGGATGAGGTGAGGAGGGTTGGTTTCCATTCATTAACAGAAGATCAACAGGATCAGTCTCCAGATCTTCAACATTTAGGTCTGCAGAAAAGTCAGGAAAGTATGTATGTTATGTATATTTTCACATCCAACCAAAGGCACCATTTAAGAGAAAAGTGCATCGCTCTGCTTTGGAGCACAACACACAAGTGATGGCACTCAACCTATTCCGAAGGTCTCTTCATTGTACAAGTCGATCTCCTCGTCCTCTTCCACCATTTCTTGAATGAGTCCAGATTCCTCCAGGTCACCTGCATCTTCTGCGTCGCTCCACTGATCTCCATTTTCGGGCCAGTTGGGCTCAGGGACAAAGTCCCCTTTCTCCTCCTGGAAAGCAAACAATATCTGCACCTTAATCAAGAACTCAAGAATGACCTAAACCTACAAAGAAGTTTTGATCCAAACAACATTGTTTCAGTGAAATTTAAAAGCACAAATGTTTTAGACATGAGCCAGTTTACATCCAGCATCTTCATAAACCAGCCAAGCTTGCACAATCTAGTGCACTCTTAGTGCTGGTCCCAAGCCCGGATAAATGGGGAAGGTTGGGTAGAAATTGGGCTACTGTTGGCCAAAGGAGGAAGACGTCCACAGAGACAGCAGGGAAAGGAGACGTGTAGGAGAGTGGAGGTTAGAGTTGGCATTTTAAATGTTGGTACTATGACTGGTAAAGGGAGAGAGGTAGCTGATAGGATGGAAAGGAGAAAGGTAGATATGTTGTTTGTTCAGAAGGCCAAGTAAAAAGGGAGTAAGACCAGGAACATTGGACGAGGTTTAAACTGTTCTGTCATGGTGTGGATGGAAAGAGAAATGGTGTAGGGGTGATTCTGAAGGAATTGGGGCAAACTTCAATGGGCATGCAGGTGATGGGTAGGTATGGCTTTAAGGAGAGGTATGTGGAAGGGCAGCTAGTGGTAGATTTTGCTAAAAGGATGGAAATGGCAGTGGTGAACATGTATTTTAAGAAGTAGGAGGTTCATAGGGTGACGTATAAGAGTGGAGGAAGGTGCACACGGGTATGTTCCATGTAGGAGAAGCAACCTGAAGGAGATTAGAGACTGTAAGGTGTTGGCAGGGGACAGTGTAGACAGACAACATCTAATGGTGGTCTGTAGGATGGTTTTGGAGGTAAGAAGGAGGAGGAGGAGGAGGAGAGTGAAGACAAAGAAGAATAAGATGGTGGAAACTAGAGGAGGAAGAGTGTAGTGTGAGATTCAGGAAAGAGGTCAGACAGGGGCTCGGTGGTGGTGAAGAGGTGCTAGATGATTGGGTAACTACTGCAGGAGTGATGAGGGAGACAGAAGGTTACTTGGTGTGACATCTGGAAATAGAAAGGAAGACAAAGACGTGGTGGTGGAATGAGGAAGTGCAGGAAAGCATAAGGAGAAAGAGGTTGGAGAAACAGAATTGGGATCAACAGAGTGATGAGAAAAGTAGGCAGGAGTACAAGGAGATGCGGCAGCAGGTAAAGAGGGATGTGGCGAAAGCCAAGGAAAAGTCATGAGGAGCTGTAGGAGAAGTTGAACACTAAGGAAGGAGAAAAGGATTTGTACCGATTGGTGGCCAGGCAGAGGAACCGAGCTGGGAAGGATGTGCTGCAAGTTAGAGCAATAAAGGATGGAGATGGAAATGTGTTGACAAGTGAGGAGAGTGTGTTGAGAAGATGGAAGTATTTTGAGCAGCTGCTGAATGAGCAAACAGAGAGAGAAGGTTGGATAGTGTGGAGATGGTGAAGCAGGAAGTGGATAGGATTAGTAAGGGGGAAGTGAGAGCAGCGATTAAGAGGATGAAGAGTGGCAAGTCGGTTGGACCAGATGACATACCTGTAGAAGCGTTGAGATGTTTAGGAGAGATGGCAGTGGAGTTTTTAACCAGATTGTTAAACAAAATTTTGGAAGGGGAGAAGATGCCTGAGGAATGGAAAAGGAGTTTGCTGGTACCGATCTTTAAGCATAAGGGAGATGTGCAGACCTGCAGTAACTACAGGGGAATTAAGTTGATCAGTCGCACCATGAACTTATGGGAAAGAGTAGTGGAAGCCAGGCTGAGAAGAGGTGACCATCTGTGAGCAACAGTATGGATATATGCTGAAGAAGCGCACCACAGATGCATTATTTGCTTTGAGAATGTTGATTGAGAAGTATAGAGAAGGTCAGAAGGAGTTGCATTGTGTGTTTGTGGATTTAGAGAAAGCTTACGACAGGGTGGAGAAAGGAGTTGTGGTATTGAATGAGGAAGTCAGGTGTGTCAGAAGTATGGGAGGGTGGTGCAGGACATTTATGAAGACAGTGTGACAGCAGTGAAGTGTGCAGTAGAAATGACAGACTGGTTTAAAGTGGAGGTTGGACTGCATCAAGGATTGGCTCTGAGCCCTTTCCCGTTTGCCGTGGTGATTGATAGGTTGATAGTTGAGGTCAGACAGGAGTCTCCATGGACTATGATGTTTGCGGATGATATTGTGATTTGTGGTAAAAGTAGGGAGCAGGGGGAGAAGAGCCTGAAGAGGTGGAGGTATGTGCTGGAGAAAAGGGGAATGAAAGTCAGTAGGAGTAAGACAGAGTACATGTGTATGAATGAGAGGGAGGGCAGTACCTGGGCTCAACAGTGCAAAGTAGAAGTAAAGAAAAGAGTGCAGGCAGGGTGGAGAAGAGTGATAGCAGGAGTGATTTGTGATAGAAAAGTATCTGTGAGAGTGAAAGGGAAAGTTTATAGGACTGTGGTGAGACCTGAGATTATGTATGGTTTAGAGACAGTGGTGTTGAGTAAAAGACAGGAGGTGGAGCTGGAGGTAGCAGAGCTGAAGATGTTGAGGTTTTCATTGGGAGTGATGATGATTGACAAGATTAGAAATGAGCACAATTTGGGGAAAATGTCATGTTGCAATTATTGAGGTTGATATTGCGGTACAGTGAACCCCCGATAACTCGCGGTTTAGAAAATTCGCAGGTTCTCATCATGGAACCCAACTGAACAAGTTGCGGATTATCGCCGGGAACGTTAGGAGCGGAGGTTGAAAGGTGAAGGCGCGCACACTCCAATGCGCGCACACGCGAGGAAAGATGTGCGCGTGTCCCGGCGCGGGTACGAGGAAAAGGAAAGCGGCGTGCAAAAGTGATTGAAAAATAAAAGAAAACTGTCTGTTGGACCATCGCTTGTCGTCTCTTTCTTCCAAGAGAAACCAGAGAGATCTTTTAAGAGTTTTTTCAGCTACCAGTTCAGTGTCGGTCTTCTCGGCATCCACCGTCACCTGGTCTCTGCGCTGGACATCGGAAAGTCACGTGACCAAACACGCCACACGTGTACCGAGACCATCCCTGCAAACTATTTTCAGGGCAACGTCTTTTCGGTGTTTTTGATCAACATGTTGTATAATTGGTTAATAGGAAAAAACATGTTTACGGTTTTTCGAGAAAACGTGTGTCCCACAAGATAGGGAGTCGAGTTTGAATGGAAGGAGTCGACTCCTTGGGGTGACAATTGATCCGACTCATTGAAAGGAGCCGAGATTCCCTGATTAGTCGACTCAAACGCGACCGGAAGTGATCAAATAAAGCGGATTAGTATTGGTGCAGTGTGGAAATAAACCAGAATCTGCTTACCGGTTTCTCCGAGTCACTCATTTGCCTTAAATATGTGAATCCACGCTGCTAAATTCTCCGACATGTTCGAAAGCTCATTAACGCCCTTATAAACGCGGACACCTGGAGGGGCGGGGCTTATCGCCAGACCACATATTTGCATATGTAAAACAACGATTTATTTATATATAGTTATTAGTAGATGCGCTATATCTTTATTATTGAAAAAGGTGACCAATATTTTGATGTGTAGATCGATTTCTCGTTGCTAAACTGCTCTCGAGCGGGTTCTCTCTACGTGAATATGACGTATGGAGAGGAGGCGTGTCCTAAGAGTCACATAGAATGCAGATTAACATGGCAGAGGTAGATCTGTGTCTTCCTGCAGACTGAACAGGGAAAAAAAACGTCTGGTTTTATTTTCATAATTTTTTCTTCTTGCACTATAAAGTCCTGTTTGTGAAAGGGGTCATGAGTTAGAAGTCAGAAGGCACTTAAGTAAATTGATGATTTGCTGTCTGACTGAACCACAAAAACCAAAGCGAACTATCGGTACCAGTGTTGGGCAGTAATGCATTACTGAAACGCAGTTACGTTTGACAGTAACTAATACTGTAACGCATTACTTTTTAAATAAAGTAACTCTGTTACCGTTACCGTATGCTGCGTTACACGTTACTTTTTTAAATGAATGAATTTGGGCTGAAGTGTAGACTACAGTCTAACCTGTTTACAGCAGAGACGCATTGTAGGATTGGTGGATGAACCACTGTAAACACGAAGAAGACGCACTGTGGGCGTGTCTCCGTTTATTCAGGTCTGTGCGGCAGTAATGGCGAGTCGAGGCGAGAGCAAGACGAGTTTCTCAAAGTGGAAATATGCTCATTATTTCACTTTAGTTGAGCATAAAGACAAAAAGGTTTTAGTCAAATGTAAGCTGTGTCTTTCTGGTTCGAAGGTCGTATCTACTGCGATAAACAGCAACTCCAATCTGTCGAAGCTCCTTCAGAAACTCCACGCCTCGACGAAGCTAGAAGCTAGAAGCTAACCCGGTGTTCTGTTCTACATTGTTGATCGTTTTCATACTTCAGCTGTGAAAGGAACATTTTTAAGAGCTCAACACAACAGCTTTTATCATGCAGAAGCCACTTTAGTTTTTGATTCTGAATATATTATTCAGCTTGTTTTGTTATTAATTTCAGAAATCCTTGTGATATATTCAGTTTGTGCTGCTCTGACTTTAACAACACTGATCGGTACCATATTGAATTGCAGAGAATCATCATTTTTTCACTGCATCTTACTGCAGTAAATCGCATTGTGTCGTAGGAGTGAATCGTATCGGATGGCATCGATAGCTGCGTCGTACTGTACGTATCTTTAACGTATCATCGCGTCGGCTATGCATCGAGATGCGAATTGCATCCGCCGGAGTTATGGAGATGCGCATCCCTAACCACATAAAACATTTATATTTATGTAAAACCTGGAATTTGCATACCATCTTTTACAATAAATCCTTAGTAAATGATATTTGGTATATAATTCTATTCATTTCATATATCTAAGATAGGTGTGAAATATAGATGTATAATCACATATGGAATAGCAGTGACTGTAAGCTACATAAAATAATCAATAAATGATTTAAAAATGAAGCCTGGGGTTTTCTGAGAAATCATGATGGTTGAACAATGAAAGGATTGTACAGAGACTCGTTCATTACAAAGGAAAGTGTTTATTGTCTTCTTCATTGTGTGGCAGGAAGAGCAGAGACACACAAATACAACAACAGCTTATCTGATTATGACGACTGCATAAGTGTAAACATCTTTTACAATAAATCTTTGGCAGTAATGACAATTTTTTTTTTGGATATAAAATACATAAAAATATGTGTAACCACATATTACATATGCGATAGCAGTGACTGTAAGCTACTTAAAGCAAATATATTAAACTGAAATCATTTCTTGTTTCTCGGATTTTTTTTACTTTCAGAAACCGAATGAAACTTTGATCCAAATAGTAAAAAAAAAAAAATTAATAATAATAACAATAATAATAATAATAATAATAATAAAGGATCTTTGGAAATTATTTCTGCAAACAAGCTTTTTTTTATTCTGTAAAAGGTGGAACGAGGGAGCTGGTGATTGTCAGCGACCGATTAGTGACTTATTTGCTCTTTCAAGGAAAAGAAAGGAAAACACTTTGGCCTTGAGGGTAGATATGTGCCGAGAATGTCGTTCGTCTCGAGGAAAAGTTGACGTCATTTGAAGCAAGACCTGGCGTTAGTATACTTCATCTAAAGTTCGCTATTTCACAATACTAAAGGGTTTTAAGGGATTTCTATGAAGCTAGATTTATTCTAGCTAGCTAGCTGGGCAGGTTAGCTCATAACAAAACGCAGTTTAGCATCATTTACCGTTTCAGGTAGATGCTAAACTGCATACTGTATTTGTGTACCTGAAGTGGGCAATGACGATAAATCTGTATGTATCTATTTATCTATTTATCCATTTAGCTTTAATAAACAGCTAGCTAAGTAGGTTAGCTTATGAGGTCACAGTGTTGTCATGCTTTTGAATCAAGGCTAATCAGGTAATGGTGATTTAACGGGTAAACCGCTGCCGTAAAAAATGCTGCACAATGTAACCTTCCCCACATGCTTCCTGGCTTAGTCCTCTGTCCATATCAGGAATGTTCCCTGTATTGAATAAAATGTGTGTGTGTGTGTGTGTGTGTGTGTGTGTGTGTGTATGGGGGTTAAATCCTACAGTCCCTAATCTTTAAATGAAAATCTACAGGCACGTCAATAGTCCAACATGATAGTGTGGAAAAATGGAAATAAATCATGCGGGACATTGACGGGACATTAAACGTTACCGATACGTTACTGATACGTTACTGATACGTTACCGGCCACATGCTATTAATGTAAAGGCACAATGATGCTGAAAATGGGAAGAACCTGGCAGAACAATCAGATGTGTTGGTAAATTCTACAAGGAAAAAAAAGTGACTTAAATTATCATCAAATGCTAAAGAAATTTAGTCCACGGGCAGCAATACATTGTTGCTTCGAGCTGTTGCATGTGAATGTCTTCACTCTGTCTGGAGCGTGGAAATATAGATTGCTTATTTCTGAATGAGTTCTTTATCGTAAAAAAAAAACAAAACGTGGATAGCACATCACTTTATAAAACTGCACTTATTTTTTTTGTTCTTTTGCACGACTTATTTTAAATAAGGATAAAAGATGCAAGATAAGTATATCGATTCTGTAAAGCCTCCTGTTTTTTTTTTTTGTGGAATGTACTGGACACCCCCCTCCGGTCCAAGTTCAGCCGAAGAGCTTGAGGAAACACGGGTGGCAGTACGGCTTGTTGTCCTGCTCCTTGAAGCAGCCTTTGCTCAGAGGTTTAAGGCAGAACTGGCACACCAGGTGCTGCGGGTGGAACTTGGCGCCCATGGCGGTGACGCAGCGTCCGACGATGGGCTGCTGACACGCCTGACACACGCTGCCGCGAGACTGGTGATAGTGCGCCTCACACAGCGGCTGACCCTCGTGCTCGAAGAAGCTTCCGTTCACAAAAGGGCTGAAACACTCCTGAAGAAAACGGAGAAGAAAAAAATTACGTTGTTGATGTTTTTTTCAAATGAAAGAATTCATTATGAAAGGATGTTGAAATTATTTATAATTAAAAGCATACTCATCTACAGTTTTACCCAATAAAATGTCAGCAATTGAAGAATTAACGTTTGAACATTTAACATTAAACTGTCCCTAAACAACGTTTATTACAAATCAAATTCATGTTTTAACGTATGTGTTTATCCTTTAAAATTCAAGCACCTGCTTCAAAAGTGACTTTTTGTTATTGAAAATAAAAACATTTGTTTCAACCACTTTAGAACTACCACTTTAAGTTGATTTAATTTATTTTATCTTATTTTATATTTATAGTTCCTTTTATATAATTCACTGTTTTCAGGTGCAGGATGTAGGAAAGGCCAAAAAAACATTACAATGAAACCTGCCATGTTTCCCCTCATTAATGATTTTATAATTAAAAATTATTTATTTGAAAACATGACTCTAATCTGCGTAGCTAACGAAGGTTTCTTTCTAAATTTTTCTAGTTTAATGAGATTTATAGTCAATTAAAAATCCCATTCACAGTACAATTCAATTTCTAACGCAGTTCTTCGAGCTATAATACAATACAGGATTATGATTATAATATAAGTGAATGTTAACGAGAGCTGCTTCTTACCGTTCAAAAGTTTTTTCTTTATTCAAATTGGGCTGAAGCTGATTTACTGACAAATTCAGGATATTATGTGGATCAGAGTCAGTTTACTTCTGAGGTACAAACTTATTCAAGTTCATCAGGCTGAAACTCTGCACACCGAAATAGTTACCGTCCAAGTTTCTGCAGCGTTATAATGTTACGTTAAATGTAAAATTAGAAATAAAGATTTTTTTTGTTGTTGCATTTTTAACCCCTTTTTTTGGACAGGGTGGGCCAAATCAGAGGTCGTCATAGGTTTGGCCCACGTTTGCGCATCTCTACTCTAATAATCAACTATTTTACCAATTAAAGGGAAAGAAAAGAAAAAGAAAAGAATTCCGCTATATAAGTTGCTTTTAATAATCTTTTTACCAGTTCAAAAGACGAATTTAAATTATAAAAATACCCTTTTATTTCTTTTTATATATAACAAAGGGGGCAGGGATTTCTATTGTAATTCTATTTTAAACAATACAAAATTGAACAAATATTTACATTATATTACATTCCATTATGTAGATCAGGTAAAATAAACTAAAATGCGATCCGCTTGAGGGAAAAAACTGTTTTACAACATCAAATCAAATGTTTGTATATTGTTTCCTTTATGGAAAAGAAAAACAAAGACAAATGCATATTTATTTAATAATTATAATACTGGTTATAGCATGACGTTGCCTGAGGCCTCATATGCGAACGCTTTAAAGGGTCTGTTTAGAATTTGTGTAAGAACGCCTTCAAAGTGAAAAGACTAGATCCACTTTTGGATAATGTGCATGAGTCAGCTCAGCTCACCCTGCAGACGAAGCACTGAGGGTGCCAGAGGGCGTTGAGGGCGGAGATGTAATTCTCCACGATGGGCTGAGAGCAGCCTTCACAGCGTGACGCAAACATGGCCAGGAAACACTGCTGACAGTACTGCTGTCCCTCACGGTCGTGGAAGCCTGAGAGGAGGACACAGGGAATGCTCGAGATTTCACAATTGTACTCACAACAAAAATAAATAAATAAAACGCCCTTGCTAACAAATGCTTTCAGCCAATCGGGACACAGGATTATCTCGAGACTTGTACGTACCTTCGTCCCCGAACGTCCGGCTGCACTTGACACAGCAGAAGCACTCAGGATGCCAGTTCTTATCGAGCGCAGTGACCATTTTCTACACACCGAAAACAAACCTCGTGAACGCTTGTAAACATGTATTATGTTTCAGATGAAAGAGAAGCGAGAGGTTGCCTCACGTTCAGAATGGGTTTGTTGCAGTGCGCGCAGTGAGGCGAGTACAGGCTGAAGTAATCCGGCTCGCAGTACGGATGCCCGTCCTTCTCAAAGAAGTTTCGGTTGCCCAGTTCACATTCGCACTCGTAACACACGAAGTGTTCGGGGTGCCACACCCGCCCCAGTGCCGTCACCACCTACAGGGCACAGATTAAGCAGGTTAAGGTCTGTATTTAGTTTGCTAGTCACCACATGCAAGCTAATTTGGAATATTTTAATGCTAGTCCCCGACTTACGATGGAGATGCGCTACAATGACACCATCGTAACTTGAAAATATCGTCCAGACATGGCCAAGCCTACCCTGGAGTCTGTTTCAGTAAAATTGTTCTTAAAACACCAAATCAACCAACTACTACCTGTTCTGAGCCAATTTTTTGCTTGTATAAGTGTTTACATGTATGGCACTGGCTCTTATCCAGAACAATTTACAATTATCACATTCATACGATTGTGCCTTTGAGGCCTTAAGGGCCTGTCTCAGGGGCCCAGCAGTGGCAGCTTAGTGGTGACCTTTTGAGCAAAAGTCTGACAATAAGGTATTCCTTTCCCCCGAGCATATGTATGCATTATCAAGCACTTAGCGTAAACAAAAAAAACGTTTTTTAGCATTAGCGTGGACATGAGCATAACTTCACCTGTCCCACGATCAGTTTCTGGCAGGCGGAGCAGTTTCCTTTAGACGAAGTGGACACTCCCTGCCTGCTCAGATCTGACTGGAGGAGGCCCAGCATGCTGTCCAGGGAACCTCCGGAGGACGCCGGGGGCGGGGACACGGGTTGCTGCAGAGGTGCGGGATTGGCCTGAGCTGCCGGCTAGTGATAGAGGATGAGCAGAGTCAGGGCATAACGTCATGTTTTAACTGATACGCGTACGATACGGTCACTGAGCTACGCACCACGCTCTGCACGCGGAAATCCGACAGAGATGCCATCAGTTTGTCCAGTTCCAAGGTGGCTGAGGTTGCGGAGGGTTTCGCGGACCTAAACACACAATCGAAGCAGAAATGTTGCTGATTACACTCTGAAACTTCTCACCCAGTCAAGACTTATCAAGACTAATCTTATTTCTAGCCATAAAAATCGTATCGATCTTCTTTAAAGAAGAGTTTTAGAAAAGTTTTTAGATGATTGATCTTTTTTTACTTAGTAAAGTTACCTGCAAATTGACTCAATTACCATCAGAGACATCATTTGTGGACTTGTATCTTTCGAGACTTTATTTTAGCTGTAATTCACTTACGTTTTGAGGTTGCCGAGTAAAAAAATGCTTAATAATCACACTAAAGGACTTCGGTAGTATTTATTCTAAATGCTTGTTTTACGTCAACGCCAACACGTTTATTTACAGCCGAATAACAAATGATAAGACAGCAGTATAAAGTCGGTACGCTTTTTCCTAACATCATCCAGTATCATTATTTTTTTTTTTTAAACAAAGTATTTAGTTTGATTTCCGTTTCTGATGTTGACTATCTTTCAGTGTTCAGTGATGGCACAATTCAGTCAATAAAGTTTTATGGTGCAGTAAGTATTTTGAGAAGCAGAAAATAATGATTTTTGCATCATTAATGTGTTTTACAAGACAGTCTTGATTTGAATAAATAATTGTTGATAATACACATGTAGGCGTGATCTTGATTTCAACAGTCATCTTGTTTTTAGTTTTAACGCTTCGTCTCATTTTAAGAATATATAATGATGACCTCTTACAGTAAGTTGTTTAGTAGCTGTGGATTTAAGATCTTTTTACACAAATTAGAAAAAGCTAATTTTTCTAGCTAATGCGGCTCAGAAAATTGACGGGTTCTCATTTGGAACCTGACTAACAGCAAGTTGCGGATTATCTTCAAATTCGCGGGAATCCGCAGCGGGAACGAATGTTCAGGAACGTTAGGAATAACGTTCTAAACTATGTATTTGCTCAAATACTGTACACTATTACGTGTATAAAATGACGTAATGTTTAGATGAATTCATGAAGGTACCATTGGGGCTGCGGGGGGTACGTCCAAAACTGGCGGATTTTCAGAACTGGGGGTTACGTTCTAAGACCGTAAGTTCCTGGGGACCACTGTACATTCTACCCTGCATGCTAGCTAGTGCGACAATGCTACGATAGTTCTTTTTTAAACCCTTGCTACATGCTGTATTTCGACATCAGCCATGTTGCTTATGTTTCCATTTGTATTTATGGTACTTATCCAGAGCGATGTGCAATTATCTTACAGTGCCCTCCACAATTATTGGCACCCCTGTTTAAGATGTGGTCGTGGACTTCTAAAAATTCTCCTTTTTTTTAAAACAACATAGAACCCAAATGCAAAAAAAAAGAAAAATCCAACCTTTCATTTAAGTACATTACTTTGGTGGTAAAAAAAATCATACATTTAGAAAAAAAAAAAAAAAACTTGAAATCATGTGTCCCACAATTATTGGCACCCCTAACAATTCCTCTGAAAAATGAAATTTTGTTTTTTTTTTTAGATATATTTTTCTGTAGTTGCTAAGGTTGGTCAGGGTACTTTTAAGGGACTTTTAATTAGTAATTCATGATTTCCTGTTTCCCTGGGGTATAAATATGACGTGACACAGAGGCCTTATTCTCTTACCCATTTGTCAACATGGCAAAGACAAGAAAACACACCATTCAAGTAAGGCAGATGTGTGTCGACCTTCATAAGTCAGGCAATGGCTACAAGAAAATAGCCACTCGCCTTAACTTGCCGGTATCTACAGTCAGAGGAATCATTAAGAAGTTTAAAACAACTGGAACAGTGACAAACAAGGCTGGAAGAGGTCCCAAGTTTATCTTGCCACAACGCACAGTGAGGAGGATGGTAAGAGAAGTAAAAAAATTTCCCAAGCTCACCGTCACAGAATTGCATCAAAGAGTGGCATCTTGGGGTCACAGAGTCTCCAAAACAACCATCAGACGCTCTCTACATGCCAACAAGCTGTTTGGGAGGCATGCAAGGAAAAAGCCTTTTCTCACTAACACTCACAAACGTAAACGTCTGGAGTTTGCTAAGCGGTACTGGGACTTCAACTGGGATCGTGTGCTTTGGTCAGATGAGACTAAGATTGAGCTTTTTGGCAACAAACACTCTAAGTGGGTCTGGCGTAAAACAAAAGATGAGTATGCCGAAAAGCACCTCATGCCCACCGTGAAGTATGGTGGAGGATCTGTGATGCTGTGGGCCTGTTTCTCTTCCAAAGGCCCTGGAACCTTGTTAGGGTGCATGGCATTATGAACGCTTTGAAGTACCAGGATATTTTAAATAAAAACCTGATGGCCTCTGCCAGAAAGCTGAAGATGGGTCGTCATTGGGTCTTTCAGCAGGATAATGATCCAAAACATGTGGCAAAATCTACACAAAAGTGGTTCAGCAGTCACAAACTCAAGGTCCTCCCATGGCCATCTCAGTCCCCAGACCTCAACCCAATCGAAAACCTGTGGGGCGAGCTAAAGAGAAGAGTGCATAAGAGAGGACCCAGGACACTGGATGATCTAGAAAGAAAGAAGAATGGTCAAAAATCCCTCTCTCTGTGTTCTCCAATCTTGTGAAATGTTATAGGAGGAGATTAAGTGCTGTCTTGTTGGCAAAAGGAGGTTGTACAAAGTATTAACATCAGGGGTGCCAATAATTGTGGCACACATGATTTCAAGTTTTTGTTTTTTTTCTAAATGTGTAATTTTTTTACCACCAAAGTAATGTACTTAAATAAAAGGTTGGATTTTTCTATTTTTTTGCATTTGGGTTCTATGTTGTTTAAAAAAAAAAGGAGAATTTTTAGAAGTCCACGACCACATCTTAAACAGGGGTGCCAATAATTGTGGAGGGCACTGTATTTATAAAATGTCAGCCATCTTGTTTGTGATGGCACACACAGGGTTAGAGGAAAAACAGGTGGGAGCTCAAGATGTTGGACTTCTGATCGTATGGTCTTGAGTTTCAAGCCTCACCACCTGAACTGCTGCACCCCTGAGCAAGGTCCTTAACCCCTTGGTAAGGGTTTCTGAACGTCACTCTCGATCTGCTGACCAACACCCCCCCCCCCCTTTATTCTTCTATTCGCGAGTGTGTTTTTACAAAACAAGATAGCCGAAGTATGAATTATGAATGTTCACCGCTTCAGAGCTGTAAGTTAAAGTCTGTGAGACGGTAGAAGAAAGAGAAGAGAACACACCCAGTGGTGGGATCAGACTTCCCGGATTTCTCCTTGTCCTTGTTCTCCTTCTTACTCGTAGGGAACTGAGCCAGAATTTCATCTAAGAGACAGACAATCAGTGTGAGACACACACACACACACACACACACACACACACACACACACACACACACACACACACACACACACACACACACACACACACACACACACACAGTAATATCCTAAACTGGAGGTTTCAATAGGATGAAAATCTTTAACCTCAATGTAAATCCCTGATAACAATAAAAGTAACCCTAAACGGATAAAAATGACGCTGTTTGTTTGCACACACAGAAAACAGCACAACACACACACACACACACACAGAAAACAGCACAACACACACACACTCACACAGAAAACAACACAACACACAAAACCATGCATACAAAACCACACAAACAACAATGTACACACAACATGGAACAACACACAAAATAAACACACACGCACACCCAAAACAACATATGAACAAAAAAAAACACACAAATAAACACACACACAAAAAACACACACCAAAACAACACGCACACACACAACCGCACACAAACAAACAATGCACACACCCACACAAATTACACACATTAAAACAACATGTACACACACAACCACACACAAACAATAATGCGCACACGCACACACAAAAAATCCAAACAAAGAAGCATGGACCCACACGCAAAATAAGCACACACACACACACACACACACACACACACACACACACACACGCAATCATACACAGACAAAACCACACAAACAACCACACACATAAAAACAACACATACACACACAACCACATACAAACAACCATGCACACACACACACACACACACACACACACACACACACAAAACCATACATGCACACAAAAACAACACACCAAACACACACTCACAAACACACAAACAACATGGAACCACACACAAAATAAACATACACACACAAAACCAAAAAAACAACCCGCACATAAAAAACAACACACCCAAACAACACATACACACACAACCATGCATGCACACACACACACACACACACACACACACACACACACACACAATTAAACCATTGACACCTACTTTCACACATACCGAAAACCATACATGCACCCAAAACAACACACACCCAAACCACACACAGTAACACTTAACCACACACAAAAGACACACACAAACATACACACACACAAAACACATCCATGCACCCACACACAAACAAAAACAAATGCACTAACAGACAAAACTGCATACACACACACACACACACACACACAAAAAACAACACATTCATGCACACACATATGCACACAAAAACATATCCACATGCACAAATAAAAAACTACAAACACACACACAACATCGAACTACACACAACACATTAATGCCCACACATACCACATATACACACACACACACACACACACACACCGGTGATGTTGAACTGGGTGGCATTGAGCTCCTGCAGCAGGTGGTCCAGTTCGCTCAGTCCTCCCCCCAACACTGATGAGGAGGAAAACGCAGGCGGATCAGGAGAGCGAGTAGAACGAGGTTTACACACCGTGCTGAGGGACGAAACACCGAGAACAAAGTCACAGAGTGAAACTCCGAAGTTCATGTGAAATGTATCACGATGTTCCAGATGCTCACATCACCCTACCTGTAAAGTTTGTCAGGGGTCTGAGAGCCGTTCGACTTCATCGCAGCTGAGACTGTCTACAACACACACACACACACACACACACACAATCAACTACAAACAAATAAACAAGTGCTGAGATATTCATTATAAATACAAAAGATCATAAAACGTGTGTGTGGTTTTGTATGCACGTGTGGTTGTGTGGGTAAGTGTTGTTTTGTGTGTTTTTTATGCATGAGTGTGTGTGTGTGTGTGTGTGTGTGTGTGTGTGTGTGGTTGTTTGTGTCTGTGCATGTTTTGTGTTTGTGGTTTTGTGTGCATATATGTGTGTGTGGGGGGGGGGGGGCGCGTCTGTCTGTCGGTCTGCATGTGTTGTTTTTGGGTATGGGTGTGTATTTATGTTGTTTTGTGTGTACGTGTGTGTGTGTGTGTGTGTGTGTGTGTGTGTGGTTATGTGTTGTTTTGTGCGTGTGTGTTATTGTGTGTGTGTGGTTGTGTGTGGTTTTGTGTGCATGTGTGTGGTGATGTTGTTGTGTGTGTGTGTGTGTGTGTATGTGTGTGTGTGTGTGTGTGTGAATGCATGTATGTGTGTGGTTTTGTGTGCATGTGTGTGGTGTTGTTGTTGTGTGTGTGTGTGTGTGTGTGTGTATGTGTGTGTGTGTGTGTGTGAATGCATGTATGTGTGTGGTTTTGTGTGTGAGTGTTTGTGTGTGGTTTTGTGTTTATGTTGTTTTTTCTGTGTGTTTGTGTGAGTGTTAATGCATGTATATGTGTGGTTTTGTGTGCATGTGTGCATGTGTGTGTCTATGTGGTTTTGTGTTCGTGTATGTGGTGGTTTGTGTGTGTGTGTGTGTGTGTGCGTGTGTGTGTGTGTGAATGCATGTATGTGTGTGGTTTTGTGTGTGTGTTTGTGTGTGGTTTTGTGTGTGTCTATTTGATTTTCAATTCAATTCATGTTTATTTGTATTGCGCTTTTAACAATGAACATTGTCTCAAAGCAGCTTTACAGATAATGTGGTTTTATGTTTGTGTATGTATTGTTTTGTGTGTGTTTGTGTGTGTTAATGCATGTATGTGTGTGGTTCTGTGTGCATTTGTGTGTGTTTGTCTGTTATTTTGTGTGTGTGTCCGTCTTTGACCTGTTGAGGTGTGTACGCAGGTGGAGGAGGTCGTTTCTGAGCGGAGTCTTGATTGCACGTGGGTGAGGGGTCAGAGTTCACCGGGGGCTCAGAGGTCAACAGGACTGGGCAGCGTGCGAGAGGAGAAGCCGAGCTTTCCAGATCGGCCAGGAGAGCATCTACACACGCACACACACACAACCACACAAATATACACACAACCACACAAATATACACACACACACACACACACACACACACACATAGTGAGAGAAGAAAAACATTTCTAAAAAGATTTCTTTACTTTCATTTGGAACTACTTCCAATGAGCAATTGCGCCCTCTAATGGACACAAAATGTAGGTGAAACAATAAAAGATGAAATGAATCGGAGAAGCCTGAAGGTGCAACCTGAAACCTTGATTAGAAATTAGAAATGATTAGAAATTCTCAAAGATTGTGATCTTTTGTGAGAAAAGAGTGAGATTAAAAATAAAACAGTTCCAGGCATTCCAGTGGAAATGACTGACACATGGACGAAACACAATCGATATAAAGCTGCTAGAACGGTGTTCGTGAGATATTATTGTTATTATTGTTGTTGTTTTGTGAAATAAAGTGTTTTTCCAAGCAGCGACTCATGGCCGTAGGTTTTGGTGTCACATGACACATCATTATTGCCATATGCCTTATGCACTTGAGGATCAATCAGAAAATCCAGCTCTCAGACAGTAGCCAGGGTTGCCAGATTGAAAAGGTGAATGCCTTTGCGCGGGAAAACTGTCACCGTGGTGCGCACGCATTTCTGACATGTGTACGTCATCCAAATCTCAAAAAACTCCCCCATTCCCTTTTCCAATCTTTGCGACGTATTTTACAATTAGAGACGTTTCTGATTCAAAAATCGGACGCAATTCCGTCACAGTTTTATTAAAAAGCAGGACGTTCAACTCGTCCACGCTACAGACGAGCCGCCGCTGGAGTCGACGAAGCGGTGCATGCTGGGAGATGAGAAAAGAGAGAAATGGAAGAAGCAGGTGCACATAAAAAAAGGAGAAAGATTGACAGGTTGACAGTTACATACCAAACACGACAATACGAGGGCTGAGAGGGTAGTTAGACGAGTCAGGCTCCCCTACGACACACACACACACACACACACACACACACAGAGGAGAATCAAACAGAAAGCAGCAGGCAGAAGGAAAAGAGTGGCGGATGCCTGATAGTGCAGAATCGCTTCCTATGCGACTTTCTCTAATGTGGTGATGGGAACTGAGCATTAAGAGTCTGCTCCCATTGCTGCTCCCAACCGACCATTGCCATTGTGTGGATGATGTTGTGTATGGATTGGGACACGTCCAATTAAGACAGACCTAATGATGGTGCCTATATAGTGAATTGGGTTAGTGGTTTGAATTGGAACACACCCACACGGGACTAATGATGGTGTCTTTGTTCCCTGTGTGGTGAATTGGTCATGTGGATTGGAACACACCCAAACTGGGCTAATGATGGTCTTTGTGCCTTATGTGGTGAATTAGTTATGTGGATTGGAACACACCCACACTGGACTAATGATTGTCTTTGTACCCTATGTGGCGAATTGGTAATGTGAATTGGAACACACCCACACTAGACTAATGATGGTCTTTGTAACCTATGTGGCAAATTGGTCATGTGGATTGGAACACACCCAAACTTGACTAATGATGGTGTCTTTGTGCCCTAGAGGTGAATTGGTCATGTGGATTGGAACACACCCAAACTGGACTAATGATGGTGTCTTTGTGCCCTAGAGGTGAATTGGTCATGTGGATTGGAACACACCCAAACTGGACTAATGATGGTGTCTTTGTGCCCTAGAGGTGATTTGGTCATGTGGATTGGAACATAGCCACACTGGACTAATGATGGTGTCTTTGTGCCCTATGTGGCAAATTGGTCATGTGGATTGGAACACACCCACACTGGACTAATGATGGTGTCTTTGTGCCCTATGTGGTGAATTGGTCATGTGGATTGGAACATAGCCACACTGGACTAATGGTGTCTTTCTGCATAATGTGGTAAATATTTTTTGTGGATTGGAACAGAACCACGCTGGACTGATGATGTTTGTGTGCCCTGTACAGTGAATCATCTGCATGGATTGGGACACGTCCAGACAAAATGGAAAAGGATTGGATGAACAATCACAAATCAGTTCTCAATGTGAGTTCACTAGAGTTAGTGAGTTCACTAGATAGGGAGTAGGGAACCATTGGTGAATTAGACACTGCAGTTTGGATGTTTTGTCCAGTTGTGTGACATCCACAGACAGCAAACGCTGTTAACTCAAGTGTGTTTGGCATCAAGCCGTGTGATGATTCACACACACACACACACACACACACACACACACACACACACACACACACACACTAACACCACTCACTAATGTGCTCATATAAGGAGCTAAAATTCTTGTCCGTAGAACTTGACCATATTTAGAGCTGCGTACTCCGCTGGCGTGATACACACACACACACACACACACACACACACACACACACACATAGAGTAAAAAAAAAGGCAAACTCAGTCCCAATCTAAACCAGATGTGTGTGGTTCACGACTCACCGTGCTTAGTAAGCATTTTTTCCTGTCTCTCTCAAAACACACACACACACACACACACACACACACACACACACACACACACACAGCAATATGTTTCTACTCTTGATCTTTAAAATGACCTCATCACCATGTGGCTGTAAAACCTCCATCTCTTTCTGTGTGTGTGTGTGTGTGTGTGTGTGTGTGTGTGTGTGTGTGTGTGTGTGTGTGTGGTCATGTAGCTCAGAAGGGCACACAGGCGATGTGGCGTGTCCCTCCACCCTCCTGCTTCCCCTCGTACACACACACACACACACCACACACACACACACACACACACACACACATTCCAAACCTAGAGCTGTAATTACCACATACACAAGGCTGTGTCCCAAATCACTTCCTTTAAACATTACATATCATATAAAATAAGAGCTTCTCCCTTCTCCGTACTACAGAGGGTACGAAAGCGCACTATTGAGGACATGGGGCCCTTGTTAGGGCACTTCTGAGGCTGAACCCCAAATAGCAGCATGTCTAAAACTTCCTAACGATAGATTTAGGGGTCTACATAGGGCCATAAATATCTGTGCACTCAACATGCACACTTCCTAGGATGCTTCGTTCATAAATAGTGCACTACACAAAGAGTAAACGGATTTGTAGTGCACTACATAGTGAGCAGAATAAGTAAGGAGCAGAATCGAATAACCAGGTCCAGGGATGTAGTGCACATTATATTAGTGGACATCATGTCCAAAATGTCACCTGTCCCCTACATAATGCACTCTGAAATCAAGTACATGAAAAATCCCAGAACAGCTAGTGAACAAAATGTGTGATTTGGGACAAGCCCATCTGGAGTTGATTAATGATGTACTGTACGTTGCCTATAAAAGGCTAGCGTGGTTTGGGACAGGTCCATCATGTACAGTGTGTAGAGTTGTAAAGGGATGTCACACCCTACATAGTGCACAAAACTTCCCCGGAGTCGAGTGGACGCGGTGGACCACCGTCCTGGCCGGGCGCGCGCACGACGGTGTCCCCGGACGGTTCTTTGAGGCGCGCGTACGCAGGCAGGACGGGGGCGCGCACCGCGTCCTCTCGTGTTTATATGGGATAAGAAAAGGATGAAATGAGACACGACCCGGATTCCTAAACATATTATTATTGTTCTGTCTCTTTCTCTCACTCCCTCTCCCTCTCTTTCTTTCTTTTCACTCCTTCCTCCCTTCTTCATCATCATTCTGGATGCCAAACCCGACTGCGGGAATAAAAAATAACAATTAAACTAATGAATGAATTAAAAAACGCGAGTACGTACCGAGATCATCCATCTTCCCTCTTTAGGGTCAAAAATAAAATGATAAAAAATTAAAAATGGCGTATTTCCGCTTTTTTTTCCCCCAACGTTAAATCCTATGACGGATCGCGCGCGCGCGACTCCTACGGCTTTGTACCGTTATTCCCGGGCGGCGCGCGCGGCTGCTGTGGACACAGTGGGCGTGGTCAGTGTCCCCTCCCCCCCTGTTGAATCCCCGCCCCTTTATCCTGTTGCAAGGGCTCCAGCAGGGGAATGAGGCTGCGCTCTAACACACATCCACGTCCACTACACTTAACAGAACCAAGGGATGTTAGAGGTTTACTCAAAACTCACAGAAAATATTAACATGAGCTCGTAGAAACAAACTGACAATTTAACTGCGCCTGTACATTTTCTAATTATAGACAAAAATGCGACCACTTCCGGTTTCTAAGGTCCCTTTGCGGAGCCTCCGGACGGGGGCGGGGAGACTAAGGTAGAGGGCGTGGTCTAATAACAGGTGGCCCCGCCTCTTTGTCTGGCTACGTCATGGCGCACATTCCAAGCCCATATTTGGGGCAGAAAAAGTGCCTCAGTCACCGCCTGTACTCCAGAAATGAATATTTGATCAGAAAACTGTCTTCAGTCTGTAAATAAAACCGAAGATCTCTAAACAATAACCTGAAATATATTCACTTCATCATGAGAAGATCATTAAATTAGCATGCAGCTGCGGGAAAATGGGGTTTCCTCCATAGCATTGTGTTTCCATTATAAAGCGTGAAGATCAGACTGAAGTGTGAAAGGCTTCCTCTTCTTCTTTCTCTATTTCTTCATCCTCTTCTTCTTTTCTTCTTCATCATCCGGATTTTCCCTCTTCATCTTCTTCCTCCTCTTCTTCGTATTCATTCCCTTCTATTCTCTTCTTCTTTATCTGCCTTTCCTTTATACTCTTCTTTTTCCTCTTCTTCTTTGTCCTCTTCGTCCATTTGTTCTTCTTCTCTTCTTTCTTAACCCTTCTTAAGTGTCTTCATTTTCTTTCTCTTTTTCTTTCCCTTAACTTTCTTCCTCTTCTACATCTTCTTCTTCCTCTCATTCTTCTTTTTCTTTCTCTTCGTCTCAATCTTCTTCTTTCTTTTCTTCTTCTTCTTCTTCTTCTTCTTATTATTATTATTATTATTATTATTATTATTATTATTATTATTATTATTACCAGAGTATTCAGTCAAAAGAAACACACATTCATTGATTTGGACTCGAAGAGCAAAATGATGTGGCTGCATTGTCGCCAGATGTGGAGGCTCCTGTGGTTAATTAAAATGAAAACAGATCTTAAAGTCAACCCATCATATGTTGACTTATCTTTATATAACATTATGAAACATTGTTAGCTCAAGGGTGTCTAGTAACCCTAACACGGGGGTTCTCAACTAAGACGCTTTTATTTAGTGGCTCGATTTTGACCACAGTGGCCCCAAAAACTCAGGTAAATGTTGGTGTGGAGTTTGGAACGTTTTCCTGGGTGACAGTGTTTGGATCTAAAACATCAGCTGGAGACAGTGGTGGTAAAATATTCACCTTCACACCCAGTGTTCATGGAATAGACTACAGCTCAGTTTACTTTTACTTAACAAATGTATGAAAATATCTTTTTTTCAATGAATCAAATGATTGTTTCAGTAATTACAATTTTAATAAAAAGTTGGGATACTAAATAAAGACAGGACTGCAGGAGACCAGTTGCTAGAGCTTTAGGAGAGAAATGGTCCCATTTGTGCCTATTACAGGAGTCTAGCTGCTCAACAGTCCTGGGTCTTCTTTGTTATATTTTTCATTTTACAATGTGTCAAATGTTTTCAGTTGGTTAAAGATAGATGTATGATAGAGCTTTGAAGTACATTTGTGGATGGCAAACCATGTTCACACACAATGATGTGCCATCAGCATATTTATTAAGAGCTTCCTGTTCACAGAGTTGAAAACTTTGGTGTGGTTGAACTTCTTTTGACGATTTATTCAAGGGCAGAGGGATCATTCCTTGTTTTACTAACCTACCAGGGAACTTACAGCTGTAAACACCTCCATGAAGGTCAGTGTCTGGATTGGGGTTGCCCTGTGGACTTTATGTATATTGTCAAGCAAGCTAAATATGATCTCAGAATTCAAGTCAAACCACTTTACATGCTTTTGTCTACATTTTATTCAACTTCCCAGAAGCTTTTCAGTCAGAATTCATCAAAACTCATCTCTGGTAGCCAACAAATAAAAAATATATTTATTTAATTTTATTGTTACGTACCCCCCACACCTTGACCTGCTGATACTGAGGTCCAGACCTCTGCTCTCAACTGTGAATAAATAAATAAAAACTTTCACTAACAACGATGCTGGCTGGCGGGGATGTTTGATATGTGGTAAGAAATTGGCAAACAACAAAAAAAAAATGTCGAATGACATGTCCAAAGGAAGCACAAAGCATTTGGTGAGAAGTACGGAAAAGAACCATTTCAGAACTGCTGCAGAAATCTGAGCAGAGCAAATTGAAATTCATAGAGTGGAAAGAAAGAATGAATAAGATTGTTCTTTATAAGTGTGTTTGTCCAAGTTCCCCGAGATGACATTAAAAGAAAACCTTGAGAAGAACCAGACCCAAGAGGGAACCCATCCTCATCTGGGTGGCACTGATTGTCCATTTATTACAGATAAACAATGTTGAGATCTGCAGTTCACCGAACACTATACAGTGAGGAAAATAAGTATTTGAACACTCTGCTATTTTGCAAGTTCTCCCACTTAGAAATCATGGAGGGGTCTGAAATTGTCATCGTAGGTGCATGTCCACTGTGAGAGACATAATCTAAAAAAAAAAAATCCAGAAATCACAATGTATGATTTTTTAACTATTTATTTGTATGATACAGCTGCAAATAAGTATTTGAACACCTGAGAAAGTCAATTTTAATATTTGGTACAGTAGCCTTTGTTTGCAATTACAGAGGTCAAACGTTTCCTGTAGTTTTTCACCAGGTTTGCACACACTGCAGGAGGGATTTTGGCCCACTCCTCCACACAGATCTTCTCTAGATCAGTCAGGTTTCTGGCCTGTCGCTGAGAAACAAGGAGTTTTAGCTCCCTCCAAAGATTCTCTATTGGGTTTAGGTCTGGAGACTGGCTAGGCCACGCCAGAACCTTGATATGCTTCTTACAGAGCCACTCCTTGGTTATCCTGGCTGTGTGCTTCGGGTCATTGTCATGTTGGAAGACCCAGCCTCGACCCATCTTCAATGCTCTAACTGAGGGAAGGAGGTTGTTCCCCAAAATCTCGCAATACATGGCCCCGGTCATCCTCTCCTTAATACAGTGCAGTCGCCCTGTCCCATGTGCAGAAAAACACCCCCAAAGCATGATGCTACCACCCCCGTGCTTCACAGTAGGGATGGTGTTCTTGGGATGGTACTCATCATTCTTCTTCCTCCTAACACGTTTAGTGGAATTATGACCCAAAAGTTCTATTTTGGTCTCATCTGACCACATGACTTTCTCCCATGACTTCTCTGGATCATACAAATGGTCATTGGCAAACTTAAGACGTGCCTGGACATGTGCTGGTTTAAGCAGGGGAACCTTCCGTGCCATGCATGATTTCAAACCATGACGTCTTAGTGTATTACCAACAGTAACCTTGGAAACGGTGGTCCCAGCTCTTTTCAGGTCATTGACCAGCTCCTCCTGTGTAGTTCTGGGCTGATTTCTCACCTTCCTTAGGATCATTGAGACCCCACGAGGTGAGATCTTGCATGGAGCCCCAGTCCGCGGGAGATTGACAGTCATGTTTAGCTTCTTCCATTTTCTAATGATTGCTCCAACAGTGGACCTTTTTTCACCAAGCTGCTTGGCAATTTCCCTGTAGCCCTTTCCAGCCTTGTGGAGGTGTACAATTTTGTCTCTAGTGTCTTTGGACAGCTCTTTGGTCTTGGCCATGTTAGTAGTTGGATTCTTACTGATTGTATGGGGGGGGGGGGTGCATCTAATTTAGGATAATAAATGTAGTGGAGGTGGACATTTGAAAGGCAGACTAACAGGTCTTTGAGGGTCAGAATTCTAGCTGATAGACAGGTGTTCAAATACCTATTTGCAGCTGTATCATTCAAATAAATAGTTTAAAAATCATATATTGTGATTTCTGAATTTCTTTTTAGATTATGTCTCTCACAGCACCTTTGATGACAATTTCAGACCCCTCCATGATTTCTAAGTGGGAGAACTTGCAAAATAGCAGGGTGTTCAAATACTTATTTTCCTCACTGTATATCCATGATCCCTCCTGACTTTTGCCTTAAAAAACCTTCTGATAGAAGGCTTGATTAAAAATAAAAAACGTTTTCAGGCTCGACTTGAACACAGAGACTGACATTTATGAGAGAAAGATCTGCCCCCTGCTGTAGCCTTCATTATTTGAGGTACCAACAATTAGCCTGCACCCTTTCGATCTATGTCGGCTTGGGGGGTCATAATAGTCACAGATACTGTGGCGTGAGAGCGTTAAGTGCTTTATACGTCAGTAGTAGTATTTTATAATCAATGCGAAATTTAATTGGGAGCAGTGTAGATGATTAAAACAGGAGTGATGTGGTCATATTTCCTAGATCTCGTGATTATTTATGCACTTACTCCAACACCCAGACAGTAAAGAGTTACAGTAGTCTAATCTAGATGTAACAAAAGCATGAACTAGTTTTTCTGCATCCTGGATCATTATCATATTTCTAAGGTGAAAGAAGGAGATCCTGGTAATGTTATTCACATGAGCCTCAAAGGAAAGACTCGGGTCAATAATCACACCAAGGTCTTTGACTGCTGTACACACCAAGAAAAAAAGACCATCCAGAGATGCTACGTAATAGGAAAGTTTACTTCAGGCTGCATGTGGTCCTGGTAAAGGTATTACTTATCAGAGTTGAGCAGAAGGAAGTTATCAAGCATCCACTGTCTGATGTCCTTTACACACAACATTTTTAAGCTGATCTCTCTCTCATCTGGCTTTGCTGAAATATACAGCTGTATTGTCACTAATGGTATCGTCAGACCTGAGCCAGGAGACAGCTGTTCTCTTTATTCCAACATTTTTTAGTCTTTTCTAGATATAAATGGGTGTTTAAGTCAAACCATTACTTTTGAGGTTATAAAAGAAAAAGGAGTGGAGGCTGCATTTTTGACACCCTCCCCTGTTTATTTATATGAGGAATTTGGCAAATATTGTGGCTTCAGGAATGTTCACAGGAATCGGGATCGTCGCTGACGGACATACGGCCATATTTGAAACATTTACTGCGTTCAAATGTCTTCCTGCAGCTAAGCGTCTCATCACCGCACGGTCCTTAAAGTCTTCTGTAGAGATTTCATGCACCCAACAACACTATTGTCTGCCATCCTGATAACCGGTCTATGGCTTGGTGACATGTGCACCACCGATCAGTAATCATATAAGGGATTTGATTGCTGTCAGAAACTCCAGGAATTAAAGGGGTATGGATTAGCGTTCAGGAACTCACCTGGTTTATATGGATTATTAATAAATCCACACTATATTGAATCACAACAAATATTTATCAAACTTAATATTCAACAGGAAAAATGAAGGGAATACTCGAAGATGTAAAATTCAGATCTTTAATATCAGTGCCTAAAAGGGTTGCTTAATTCATAATAAAAAAAAAGAGAAAGAAAAAAAAAAAGAAGATAAATTACATAATGCACTATGGATGCAGGCTCGAGTAACAAATATGCTGCAATTCCTGCATGCGTCTCCCTCGAACGTCGCAATCTGTTTTACTGCAAAACACAAGAGCCGCTTTCTTTTTTTTATTTTAATGAACACTAACAACGCAAACGTCAAAACCTGCAAAAACAAGTGAGGTGGAAATGAGAGTCAGTCCAGAGTTAACAAGGAAATTTAATAAGCTAATGATGATCATATTTGTGTGTGTGTGTGTGTGTGTGTGTGTGTGTGTGTGTGTGTGTGTGTGTGTGTGGGGTGGTGGGGGGGGGGGGGGGGGGGTGGAATAGGGGGAGGGTGGGAGTGTGTTGAGGGGGGCGTCGACTGTGTCCTGTTTTTGGTTTCTGAAACCCCTAACCCCTTCTGAGTGTTCAGTTTGGGTGGAACTCCCTGGTAACGGAGCGGCAGATTTCTCCTTCTCCTCCGGCGTTTTTTTTTTTTTTCTTTCTTTCATGTTTTACTGCACTGACTGCTCGTTGGCCGTGCTGCCTGAGTCCTGAGGCTTCATCACGTCAGGAAGCTCGGGAGGATTCGAGAAAGGATCCACTTGGAGCTGCTCGAATGCATCGTCTACACGCACACACACACACACACACACACACACACACACACACACACACACAGTGTTTTTTGTTTAGCTTCAGCATTGTACATGATCTCATTATCTTTCATTGTCTAGATACAGAACAAGGGGAAACGTCGTGCTGAATGACACCCACCGTTAATTCGAAAGGCGAGTCCGACTGTAGCAGGAGCCTGAGGTCTGGCCGTCTGATTAGTGAAACCACAATCTCCCAGTGTTTTACCGTCATCTAGCAGCTGATCATCCTGTAAAACACACACACACACACACACACACACACACACACACACACACACACACACACACACACACACACACACACACACAGTTAAAACTAAAGATTTACCAACAAACGGATTATCTTTTTCCGTTATTATTAAGTCCCAATCCCACACAGGACCACGTCTTAAACCCAACACTACGTTTTTAAACGGTATATTATCATTGTGGATTGAATATTAATGAGTGTGCATTGAATATTAAAAAAGACCCATACTGAATAGTCATGAGTGTATACTGATAATGAAAGTACTGCCATTGCTAATACGTGTGTGGCTAATTTTAACAAGTGTGAGGCGAATATTAGAGTACGGTGAATATATTAAGAGTACGGGGGCAAATATTAATGAGCGTGTGGAGATCTGCCCCATAATCGTTCATATTCGCCGTACTCTAATATTTGCAATAGCAGTACTCTCATTATCATCAGTATTCATATTTCATCCAGTCATTATTATTCATTAATATTAATGACTGTTCAATTATAATAAAATATGAATATTAATGACTTAATGAGTGTGTGGAGGAATATTAATAGAAGTATAGTGAATATCCATGACTATGTGTTAAATATTGAGGACAAATCAATATTAATGAATACTAATGACGGTGCAGTTAATATTAATAAACTATTAATGTATATCAATTAATTAGAATGAATAGGCGCATGGCACATATTAATGAGATTATAATGAATATGAATGAGTCTGTTGCAAAAATTAATGAGTATGGTGTATATAAAAAAGTCTGTCTTTTTTTTTTTGGCCGACTCCATACTACCCTGTCCTCTACATCTGCCTCTTCAAAACCAACTACCTACATGTGTTCCTTCACCACATGCATTTCCTCTTTCCTGGTGGCTCCATCCTCAGCATTCTTCTACTGATATACCCCATGTCCCTCCTCTGCACATGTCCAAACCATCTAAATCACACCTCCCTCACCTTACCTCCAAAACGTCCTACATGCGCTGTCCCTCTAATAAACTCATTTTTTATCTGGTCCATCGTCGTCACTCCCAACGAAAACTTCAACATCTTCAGCTCTGCTACCTCCAGCTCCACTTCCTGTCTTTTGCTCAATGTCACTGTCTCTAATCCAAACAACATCTCAGGTCTCACCACAGTCCTATAAACTTTCCCTTTCACTCTCACAGATAAAAGAGTATCACAAATCACTCCTGCTATCACTCTTCTCCACCCACTCCACCCTGCCTGCACTCTTTTCTTTACTTCTCTAACACACTCTCCATTACTTTGCACTGTTGACCCAAGGAACCTGAACTCCTCCACCTCTTTTGACCTTCTCTAAACTATAACATTCTTAAAACAAATAATGCATCTGTGGTGCTCTTTCTCAGTATGAAACCACACTGTTGCTCACAGATGGTCACCTCTTCTCTCAGCCTGGCTTTCACTACTCTTTCCCATTCAGCTTCATGGTGTGACTGATCAACTTTATTCCCCTGTAGTTACTGCAGGTCTGCACATCTCCCTTATTCAGCACACTCCTTCACTATTCCTCAGGCATCTTCTCACCTTCCAAAATCTTGTTAAACAATCTTGTTAAAAACTACACTGCCATCTCTCCTAAACATCTCCATGCTTCTACCGACTTTCCACTCTTCATCCTCTTAATTGCTGCTCTCAGTTCCCCCTTACTAATTTAATCCACTTCCTGCTTTACCATCTCCACATCATCCAACCTTCTCTCTCTCTCATTTTCCTCATTCATCAGCTGCTCAAAATACTCCACCTTCTCAACACTCTCTCCTCACTAGTCAACATTTCCATCTCCATCCTTTATTGCTCTAACTTGCTTCTCCCCTGCCAACACCTTACAGTCTCTAATCTCATTCAGGTTGCATCTCCTACATAAAACAGTCCACCTGTGTGCACCTTCCTCCACTCTTATACGTCACCATATGATCCTTCTTCTTAAAATAAGTGTTTACCACTGCCATTTCCATCCTTTTAGCAAAATCTACCACCATCTGCCCTTCCACATTCCTCTCCTTAAAGCCATACCTACCATAACCTCCCCATCACCTCTGTTCCTATCACCTACATGCCCATTAAAATCACCAATCTTCTATTCCTAGGTACACCTTCTACCACTTCATCTAATTCACTCCAGAATTGTTCCTTATCCTCCATCTCACAACCCACCTGTGGAGCAAACCCCTTTACCAGTCATAGTACCCCATTTAAAGTAGCAACTCAAACCTCCACTCTCCTACACTTCTTTCCCTGCTGTCTCTGTAGTCGTCTTCATCCTCATCTCCTTCTCCTCCTTTAGCTAACCTGTGGCGGTCGTTAGTAACCCGGGCCTCGACCGATCCGGTATAAATTTCAGGTTTGTGATCCGCATGTTTGATTTGTCAAGCTTTATGCTGGAAGCCCTTCCTAACACAACCCTCCCCATTTATCCGGGCTTGGGACCAGCACTAAGAGTGCACTGGCTTGTGCAACCATAATGGCTGGGTTGGTGTATATGAAAGTGTCTGTTATGAATATTAATGAGAGTATGATGAATATGAATGAGTGTGGGCCGAACATTAAGGAGTGTGTGCAGGAATATTAATAGTAGTATCGTGTATTGCTACAGCCATGTGATAAATAATAATGAAATATCAATATTAATGAATACTAATTAGCATGTGATTAATAATAACCGGGCAAATAGTGCAAATATGTATGTACTGAATTTCGAATACCATGTTACAGAGTATAAGTGCATTAATATTGAGTATAATATTAGTGCATCGCAGGCTTTTACCTTGTAAAGCCTCTGGTCCTCAGGCGGTCTCTTCAGGATGCCTTCGACGATGCGCTTGAGCTCATAAACAGTCGTGGACTCCTTGGCGTCGGTGAAGATGGTCGTCTTATGACGCCGGATCATCAAAAACACGTCCTGTGAAGAAACAATCCCGGTTCAATTAGGCAAGCTACACAGGGAAACAATCGCAGCTTTTCGGAAAACACGTCCTCGAACGCTTTAAGTTCCCATGGAACAGCTTCTAAACTGTGAGATCTGGACTGATTCAGACAAGCTACATTCGAGAAACATCTCCCCCCGGTCCATCTGAACTACAGCAGCTCAGTAATCTTAGCTAGAGGTCAGTGAAGTGCATTACAAGAGCCCTGTGGTGTAGATGGTAAATTAAACATCTGGCGCTCTGACAATTTCCAAATTCCCTGTTGCAAAGATTTCTTACCTGCTTCATGTGCTTTAGACCATTTGTCGTGTGAAGAAGAAACTGTGACTAGTCAATAGTGGTACTATAGTGCATTAGTGCTACTACAACTGCTGTACAAATCAATATTATGGCACTCGGTTAAGTAAATAGAAAAGACAGACTTTTATTACTATAAGAATTAAAACTCGAAACAGGCAAGAAACAGGGGGAAAAAACGACCAAGAGCTACCTCTGCTGCAAGGGATACGTTCATTCAAATGACCAACCTCAGAAACGACCAATTTACATAAATGCTTGTTAGAGTTTAATTGATCACAGGGGTACTTTGGAAGAACAACATGCAGAAGAGACTTGCTTGGGCCAAGAAACACAAGTTATTGACATTAGACCAGTGGGAAAACTGCCCTTTGGTCTGATGAGAACAAATTAGATTTTTTTTTTTTTGTTCCAAACCACTGGATCTTTGTTAGCAGTATAAATGGCGAACGGATGGTTCCCGAATGTGTTGGTTCCCACTGTGATCCATGGAGAATGAGGTGTGAGGATGTAAGGGGGCTTTGCATGCAACACTGTTGGTGATTGTCAAAATTGAGGAGCATTTTGTAGCGACATTTTAACTTAGTGGGACCTTCATTATGTTTTCCCCCCAGGACAAGGTATCTAAGTGCTATTTGTTCAAGATTGAGAGTGATGGAGTGCTGCAACGGATGACCTGGCCCCATGATCATCTGGTCTAAATCCAACCGAGATGGATGGGATGAGCTGAACCGAAGATCGAATGAAAAGCAGCCAACAAGTACTCAACACCTCTGGGAATTCGCTCAAGATTGATGGAAAACCATTTCGGGTGACTAGCTCATGGGGCTGACTGAGAGAATGCCAAGAACATGTCAAAGGTGTCCAACTAAAAGGCGGAACTTTGGAGAACTGAAAACGCAAAATACACGCTGGGTTATTCAACACTTTTTTTAATTGACTATATAATTCGATACGTGCTCTTGGATGTCGTACGTATTAACGTACAATGTTGGAAATCAGAATTATAGAAAAACCACCGAAGGAGAAGGTGTGGCCAAACTTTTGACCCCCGTAATCACCTCTGTTTTTTAAGGAACATTGTTCATTTTTTCTGGAGAAGATCAGGAACATTCTAGAAAACAAAAACCACTGGATTTTATTGACTTCATCAACGTTTGAATGTCTTCTTTCAAGACAAGCCTGTTAATGCTTCTTTTTTAATTACTATATATTTTTTTTTAACTTTTATTCAGATTTCTTTTCAAGTTTGCCACTTTTCTGTAATTAATTTATATTTAAATATTACTTACATTTTGCTTTTATAATCATTAATAAAAATCCTGACACATCAATGACCTACAATTAACCATGTAAAACTTCTTAAATGCAATTATTATTATTATTAATTATTATTGTTTATTAAATAATTAATAATTTTTTTATTCAGAAGCCTCAGTATTGTAGAAAAAGCCCCCCGTTAGCTTTAGGCTAAAGCGGCCCTGGCGATGATCAAGAAACACTACATGTACAAATACATTAAAGTCGTTTATCGGCAATAAAAACATAAATAAAGAAAACTATTTTATTTTATTCAAAATGTCGGTGGTTCAAATCCAAACCGCGTTTCTATGAACACCACAAAACACACAGAAAGCTAATGAGCCTGTAGCCTTTCAGCTATCTCCGTGTGGCTACGTCCCAAATCGCTCTTTACTCGACTTTAGTGCACTACGTAAAAAAGAAAAAGCCATAGCTCTACAGCGATATTAAGCAACACAGTGTAGGGATTACCACGGAATTTAGGATACGGCCCATCGTGAAAGCAACAAACGCCAATCTTTGTGATTTATATGAACGGGTAAGATTTATTTATTTGATTTTTCAAAGTCCACGAATACTTAAAAACAACATCTAAAAAAAGATATAAATCCGAGCCAGAGATCATTTTAATTATATATTTTGCTTCACGTTACGTTTTTACTCACCATTTCTGAAGTTGTGTTGTACCATTCACCGCCCCACTCCTCCGCAATCCCACAATGCACCGCGCCTGCATGACGTTATTTACGCGCGTCCCCGGCTTCTGAAAGCCGATTTGTATTTAATTTATTCGATGAATTTTAGTCTGTTTATGGTCATTTATAAGGAAATAAACAATAATAGAATTTACAGTTAATTAGACCAAATAAGCACTTATGATTTTTTTTGTGTGTAAAGTGACATCTTACAAAAGTGCAAGGAATATTCTATGTTCGGAGTAATGACGTCATGTATTCTGACGTTTCATAAATAGAATAATGTAGATTTCAGTTGTATCACAGACACAAGAGAAAATGGCTGTGTGCTCACTTCACTCCGAAATCTGGCGATACTTTTACACAATAATATATTTAATTCAATTCAATTCAGTTTGAATTATTTAGCGCTTTTAACATCACTTCTGTTTTAATCAGTCTACACTGCTCCCAATTAAATCTCGCATTGATTATAAAATACTGACGTATAAAGCACTTAACGGTCTCGCACCGCAGTATCTGAGTGAACTTCTGTACCAGTATGATCCTCCACTACTACTTAGATCAAAAGGTGCAGGCTATTTGTTGGTACCTCAAATAATGAAGACTACAGCAGGGGGCAGATCTTTCTCTTATAAACCCCACAATTATGGAACAGCCTTCCAACCAGTGTTCGGGACTTAGACACAGTCTCAGTGTTCAAGTCGAGGTTGAAAACGTATTTATTTAGTCAAGCCTTTGATCAGTAGATTTTTTCTTAGGTTAAGGTGCAGATCTGGAGGGATCATGGATATAGAGTGTTTGGTGAACTGGGATATTTGTATGTTGTCGTCCCCTCACATTCACACGGTCACTCAGGTTTGTTGGCGGTGGTGTGGTGGGTCGTCTCTTATCCCAGAGATCCCTCATGTCTGTGTTACCTTCTGGTTCTCCCTTTTAGTTATGCTGCCATAGCGAGTCTTGCCGGAGTCCAAACTGCACAGTGACATTAACTTTCATACAACAATAAAGACACATAATAATCCATATCCTTTTCCTCCTGTCACCCCTCCTCTCTCTCTCTCTCTCTCTCTCTCTCTCTCTCTCTCTCTCTCTCTCTCTCTTTCTGTCTCTCTCTCTCTCTCTCTTGGTCGAGTTAAACATGCTCCTGAGGTTCCAGTAACCACTGTTCCTGCCCCCTGTGCAGCTGGGGATGGTTTTTCATCAACACCCTGGGGATCCATGAAATTACAGAGTAAGAACAGGAACTCTTTGGATTTGGACTGTAGTTATTGTCAACAGTCTGCTACATTGACTCAGGACTACAGTTCGCATCTGATCACCATCACTGCACCTCAACATCGTTTATCTGTAATAAATGGACATTTGGTGCAAGAAAGATGAGGATGGGTTCCCTCTTAAAGTCTGGTTCCTCTTAAGGTTTCTTCCTTATGCCATCTCGGGGAGTTTTTCCTTCACCACAGTCGCCACCGGCTTGTTCATCAGGGACAAGCATACACTTATAATTTTTTTCAATCTTTATCACCACATTATTTGTTTAAAAGGAGATGTGCAGACCTGCAGTAACTACAGGGGAATAAAGTTGATCAGTCACACCATGAAGTTATGGGAAAGAGTAGTGGAAGCCAGGCTGAGAGAAGAGGTGACCATCTGTGAGCAACAGTATGGTTTCATACTGAGAAAGAGCACCACAGATGCATTATTTGCTTTGAGAATGTTGATGGAGAAGTATAGAGAAGGTCAGAAGGAATTACATTATGTGTTTGTGGATTTAGAGAAAGCTTACGACAGGGTGCAGAGAGAGGAGTTGTAGTATTGTATGAGAAAGTCAGGTGTGTCAGAGAAGTATGTGAGGGTGGTGCAGGACATGTATGAGGACAGTGTGACAGCAGTAAAGTGTGCAGTAGGAACGAGGTGGACAGCATCAAGGATCGGCTCTGAGCCGTTTTCTGTTTGCAGTCGTGATTGACAGGTTAATGGCGAGGTCAGACAGGAGTCTCCGTGGACTATGATGTTTGCGGATGATATTGTGAATCGTGGTGAGAGAAGGGAGCAGGTTGAGAAGAGCCTGGAGAGGTGGAGGTACACGCTAGAGAGAAGGGAAATTAAAGTTAGTAGGATTAACACAGAGTACATGTGTGTAAATGAGAGGGAGGCAGTGGAGGGGTGCGGTTGCAGGGAGAAGAGGTGGAGAAGGTGGAGAAGTTCAGGTACCTGGGATCAACAGTGCAAAGTAATGGAGAGTGTGTTAGAGAAGTGAAGAAAAGAGTGCAGGCAGGGTGGAGTAGGTGGAGAAAAGTGATAGCAGGAGTGATTTGTGATAGAAGAGTATCTGTGAGAGTGAAAGGGAAAGTTTATAGGACTGTGGTGAGACCTGAGATGTTGTATGGTTTAGAGACAGTGGCATTGAGTAAAAGACAGGAAGTGGAGCTGGAGGTAGCAGCGCTGAAGATGTTGAGGTTTTCGTTGGGAGTGACGACGATGGACAGGATTAGAAATAAGTTAATTAGAGGGACAGCGCATGTAGGACGTTTTGGAGACAAGGTGAGGGAGGCGAGATTGGAGATGGTTTGGACATGTGCAGAGGAGGGACATGGGGTATATCAGTAGGAGAATGCTGAGGATGGAGACAAAAGGAAGGAGGAAAAGAGGAAGGCCAAGGAGGAGGTTTATGGATGTGGTGAGGGAAGACATACAGGTAGTTGGTTTGAAAGAGGCAGATGTAGAGGACAGCGGGGGTATGGAGACGGATGATCCGCTGTGAAGACCCCTAATGGGAGAAGCCGAAAGAAGAAGAAGAGGAAGAGGAAGAAGATCTAAAACCATAAAAGACTATGAGTTTCCACTCTTTTTACTGGCACTGTATATATACATTTATATATAAATTAATAAATTATTAAATGAATAATAATAATATTAATTATTATTATTGTATGTCGAATATATATATATATATATATATATATATATATATATATATATATATATATATATATATATATATATATATATACACATCTGTTTTATTAAAATAAATGTTATAATGTCTAAATAAATACTTATAAATATAAATATAAACAATACTATATGTTAAAGAGTCTCTCACTCTGTCGTGTAATTGCCAGGGTTGCCAGACATTTTCGCTATATTAAGTCTATGTTGCTTTTAATGGGCAATAACTCACAATAAAGGTTTTATTTTAAATGCTTGATAACAACAATAATAATTGTAATAGTAATGTTTTAATTATCTTTATTAACAGATACGTTGTAAACAATATAAAATTTTACAACCTACGCAACCTTCTGTGTTTGAAAAATTAGTTTCACACACTGAGTACTTTAAGCTCCCAATCTGGCAACCCGATTTTCCAGTCCAACCCGTTCTTCCTCCCGGAAGTGATGCGTCACCGCCTGTTTTTGGGCGCGTGGTGGAGAATTTTGAAACTTGTTTGGGGCGCGAGCGCGGAGAAAAAAACCAGACCGGAAAGATTAGCAAGTTAGCATTTGAGTTATGTGTATTTGAGGTAACGCTAAGCTAAGCAGTGTCTCTAAGCCGTCTATTAAATAACGCATTATGACTGTTAAATGAGGTGTAATGAATGGCTAATAGCCGTGTGTGTTAGTCAGAATGAGCGTTTTGTCAGCCGAGTTGTGGACATGGATGACGAGCAGCTGTGAGGACTCTTGGACGCTTAGCTAGCTAGCTGCGGTGGCGATAACGAGAACTACTAACAGTGTTTTCTCCGTGTGTTGTGGTAAGTGTTTGATTTTTAAATGGGTTTTTTTTTTTTTTTACAAGATATTAAAATGTTAACCTTTGAAACAGATGCTGTTGAAAGATTTCCTTGACTCTATTTGACGTTTGGGTCACTGGGCGGGTCACGTGACCTGGTTTCTTATGTGTTGATGATAAACTGTGTTAATATCAGTGGATTTCACACTAAATCAATTTTCGAATCGATCCGCCTTTTTAATACCATCATTATGACGAACACAATTCAACAAGTCTCATTTTACTGCAGCCACAACTGCACCACCTACATGCATCATCTGTAGCTGAAGCATCGAGATGAACCTCATGACATCTACAAGGCTGAAGATGCAAAAGTATAAATGGTCCATAAACAAAAGCTTAACAACTGTTTTGAAAACCTCTGGATGACCTTTTCTCACTATGTCCTTCTTCTCCACTGTCAGCCATTGTGGAATTAAAACCGCTGTTTAATTCCCACGAATTGTGCAGTTTGCTACAGATCTGGTTTGCGAGCTCTGACTAGTGCGGTTTCTGATCATCCAATCAAAGGCAAGATGTAGATGTTAAATGGGCCCAGAGTCACAAACTCGAAATCTGATTGGTTAAAGCAACAGCTTTAACCTGTACTTTCCGCCACAGGCACCTGCACTGTTGATTCTAAAGGACTCATGGCCATGGGTAGAACTTAAATAGACTTGCAGGCAGGAGATATGTTATAAAAATAAGAGATTTTTGGAAATAAAAAGTCAGTCAGTGATTCTGATTCTGAGTTTAGGCCAGAGAAAGAAGAGAAGGTGGTTCTAGCCCTGGTGACCCCCCCACTGATTAATATTAGAAAAAAAAAAAACATATATAAACTATAAAATAATGACCAAAAATCAAAACCTTTTATCCCAAGTCTACATTTATAATCTGTTTCATTTTGCATGGCATTGAATTCTTAACTATAAATCTGCTGTGATGTTTCAGATCCATGGCTCTGGGTGAGGAAGCTAAACCATTGGGCACGCCGCTCCCGCTTCCTGTCCACTTCTCCCACGCCGAGCAGTCTTTCTCCCTGAAGAAGCGTCGTCTCCCGTTCTCCTCGTCCTCTCACTCCTCGTCATCCAACTCTCCCTCTCGACAGCTTCCTCCTCGGCCGCCTTCCAAAGGCTGTCCACCCCTGAGCAGAGTCTTCCCCCAGCGCCGGTCCCCCTGGGCGCCTCTGTCTCGCGCTCTGATCGAAAACCCACCGCCTGTTTCCGTCTACGACCCGAGCAAGCCCCAGTCCTTCTTCAGCCAATGCTTCGTCAACCTCGGCCTCATCGGGCACGGTTCATTCGGCGAGGTTTACAAGGTGAAAGATTGTGTGGTGTCTCCCTTCTAACTTCAGGTTGATTTGTGGAGCGCTTTTACATTTACAGCATTTAGCTTTTAACAATGGACCAAAGCAGCTTTACAGAGATAAAAATGCTATACATTTTTTTATTTATACGCAAGTTTATCCCTAATGAGTGATCCAGTGGTGACCTCGGGCATGAAAAACTCCCTGAGAAATTTGTAGAGGATCCAGACTCAAAAGGGAACCCATCCTCATCTGGGTGACACAAATTGTCTGTTCATTAGTCAAGTCAAGAAGCTTTTATTGTCATTTTGAATCATATGTTTCTGACGTAGTACACAGTGAAATGAGACAATCTTCCTCCAGAACCCTTGTGCTCCATAAAACAGCATACGTCACGCAACATAGAGCACCGTGTGAAAACAGTGCAGACAAGACAGTGTAGGACAGATACACAAAACAAAAAATAGCGCCACCAGTAAACCTACTGTATAATGTGTTCTACACTACAATGTGCTTAAGAGAAATATAAACAAAAGTTGTGCAAAACAGCAACAGCAGCAATCAAATTGATGTGCAAAACAGCATGTAAACAGTTATGATAAAACAATAATATAAAATGGGTGTTGCTGAAGATATGGATGTGTGTGAATTAAAATTAGTGTGTGTGTGTATGAGTTCAGATATGAAGCAGCTCAGTAGCACAGTTGAGTGAGTGTGTGTGTGTGTGTGTGTGTGCGTGCATGCGTTCCAGTTCAGTTCTGTGTGTTGAGTCTGGATGTGAGGCCCGAATGCTTCGGGAACCTCTTTCCTGATGGTAGAGGGGTGAAAAGTGTGTCAGTGTGTCAGTGTGTCAGTGTGTCAGTGTGTCAGTGTGTCAGTGTGTCAGTGTGTCAGTGTGTCAGTGTGTGTGTGTGTGTGTGTGTGTGTGTGTGTGTGTGTGTGTGTGTGTGTGTGTGAGAGAGGGGTGTTTGGGGTCGTCCACAATGCAACTCGCTTTGCAGATGCAGCGTGTGGTATAAATGTCCGTGATAGAGGGGATTATAGTTCTTTGCTGAGGTGTACTGTTCAGTGATGGGCTCTTAAATGCAGAACTGTTTATGCAAACTGCCGTTCCTCAGCCATCGTAGTAACCTGTTGATATTAATTATGTTATGATATTATAATCACGTTCATGTGTAACCATCCTCGGCTGCACAGAGTGATGTCCAGTTGAAGAGAGAGGGGGGCAGCATCCAAATATCACAGTTTACCAAAATACTCAACCAGGATCTCTTCAGATCTTTCTTTTACCTTCAAAAAAACCTATTGACAAAAGACAATGAATATGTTTTAAACGTAGGTTTAAATGCTGAGACTGAGTCCCAAACACTAATTGCAAGACTGGATCAATAGTACGCAGTGTGCCATTGATAAATTATACTTATTATATATTTTGGACAATTTGCCTTGTGATGCACTGATACTGATATCAGAACAATTTGGCTGATCGGGTTTACGTTGTGCACTTTTTTATTAACCTTCTCACTGTTAGATTATTGAGGCTTATTGACTCCCTGGTCGGTGTTGGTTTGTGCTTCAGGTGCGTAGCGTCATCGATAGGCGCGAGTATGCAGTGAAGCGTTCAGCCCAGCGTTTCCGTGGTGATACCGAGCGAGCACGTTGCGTCCGGGAGGCCCTGAATCACGAACGTCTGCATCCTCATCCTTTCGTGCTGGGCTTCTGCGCTGCCTGGGAGGAGGCGGAGCGACTCTACATCCAGACTGAGCTGTGCTGCACGAGTCTGCTGCTGCATGCCGAAACACAGACCACGACAGCAGGTTACTCACTAACTGTGACCCCAAACATCCTGCCTTTGACCAATGTTAATTCAGAAATACAAATCATCTCGTGATTCTTCATCTTTGTTGGTGTATCTGTGTGTAGGTGAGCTGTGTGCGTGGGATTACCTCTGTGACCTGCTGTCTGCTCTGAGTCACCTCCACTCACAAGGGTTCGCCCACCTCGACCTGAAACCAGCCAACGTGTTCCTCACGCGCTCTGGACGACTCAAACTGGGTGACTTCGGTTTGCTGCTGGAGCTGGACAGAGAGACGGGGAAGGATCGAGTGATGGCACGAGGGAAGAAGGAGAAGGTGGATGCACAGGAAGGAGATCCATGCTACATGGCTCCGGAGTTGCTCAGGGGAGAATACGGAGCTGCAGCGGACATCTTCAGGTCAGTTTCTCACTTCGACGTATGCAATAGAGGTGTAACGATACACGTCTTCATACCCAAACATTTGGGTACAGGGCTTTCGGTTCGGTGACATGTACCGAATGCAATCCTTTTTTACGTGTGTGACAGTTAAAATCTGACATCTGACAAAATTCCTGACACTTCCACATATTGAGTGAGTGAATGAATGAAAGTTCAAGTTTATTCCTATAGAGCTTTTCACAACGGACATGGTCTCAAAGCAGCTTTACAGAACTTAAGGATGGAAGGAATGAACACATTTGTTGAAGTATTTGCTGAAATAAGTAGAACATATCTTTATCTTTAATTGGGGTCCCATTTTTTCCATTTGTTCTTTTTTATTGAATCAATTTAATTTGTGCCAATTTAATCGAATACTCAATTTAATCAATTTTGTAAAAAAAAAAGTGGATTGCATTAATTAGATTGATTCTTTTTTTATTTTTTTATATACGAATGTGTTTATTTTCTCATTAGCCTGGGCGTGTCCATCCTGGAGCTGGCGTGTGATCTAGAGGTTCCAAAAGGAGGAGAGGGGTGGCAGCAACTCAGAAAAGGCTACTTACCCTCAGAATTCACTAATGGTTTGTCTGTTTTTTCCTCGCACATGAAACAATACATAACTAATACTTGATTTTTTTTCAGAAATGGTTTAAATTGAAATTTTTATTGTACTATGGTAGACATTTTCTGTGGCACTTTGTTAGTTAATATGTCAAATGTTAACAACGGGGTGTGTGTGTGTGTGTGTGTGTGTGTGTGTTTTTAGCTCTGTCCCCAGAGCTGCAGCGTGTCCTCAGGCTAATGTTGGCTCCAGAGCCCAGAGAAAGAGCGACAGTGGAGCAGCTTCTGTCTCTGCCTTCTGTCCGCAAACACAGGTGGAGACGCCAACTATCCCTCTGTCTAAGAGAGAGCTGGCTGTCTCTTCTTACCCTCGGCCAGGTGCGTTTGCTTCCTATCTCTTTCTGTCTCAGACTAGGAGCTTTTATCACTCAGACAACACAAAAAGAGTATTTATTTATTTATTTTCTTCAAGAGGTCGACCAATTTTGGCCTTCGAGAGAGAACAGAACTCCCCCATACCAGCAGGTGGCAGTAGTCTATATCCGACAGCCGGAAACCGGAAGAGCTAGAAGTGTGAACATATAAAGCGAGCAGCGTTTACACCTGTCGCGATCATTACTGACAGATTCATATAGCTTTCTTCAGCAATAATGACCAGTGTGTGTACATTTCCTCTTCACGCCCTCGTTGTTTGCGTTCTTTTTTTATTTTTTTGCGCTTATTCTCAAATTTATTAATAATATATATTTTTTATTTATACACTATGTAGACAAATGTTTGTAGACACCTGACCATAAGAATTGTATGTTGCACTAGATTTTAGAGTGTGTTTGTGGAGATTTGTGCTCAACCAGGTACCAGGGTGATACAGGTACTAGGGTAAATTCAGGTACTGATGTAGGTGAGGTGAGGAGGCCTGGGGTGCAGGTCAGAGCTTTATATCAGGAGAGCTTCCACTCCAAACCCTGCAAAGCATATCGTCATTATTGTCTTCACAGAGCTTGCTTTTTGCACTGGGGCATCATCATGCTGGAGCAGCTTTGGGTCTCCTAGTTCAAGACAGGGAAATGTTTTATGCTGCAACCTCCACAGACATCCTATACAATTGTGTCCCTCCTTTATTTTTTTTGTTTGTCCAACAGTTTGGAACCACATATGGCTGGAAAAGTCAGATGTTCCATTATGTTTGTCCATATATATTGCTAACTGTCATATCTATTTATTTCCCAGTTTATTTTTCTGTGTGTCTGTGTTTTTTATCTCTTTGTTTCCAGCAGTACATCAGAGTCTTACATCAGGGGTCTGCGACGTTTTTCATAAAAAATATATATATATTTTAATTAAATATTTTCTTTGTTTTTACCCAATTTTTAAAAAAATATTATTTGAGAATGAACATCAATTAACAGACCCCTTGCAGTACCGCTGCAGATCCCCTTGGGGTCGCAGACCCCCTGTTGAAGACCCATGTTGTACATACTTCCCTTGTATAGAGGAGATGATTATTAGATCATTTCTGATTATCATCAGCTCCATAGTAATTTTTTTCTGTCTCTCTTTCAGTCTGTTTTCTCTGCACTCTTCGGCCTGCTCTCTTCCCTCAATCTTCCCCTGGTTCCCCGTTGTGACCCTCCTGCACCCCATACGCCGCCTCGGGATCCTTGGGACGTAGACGGTGACCTCAGCGTCCTGCAACACAGCAACTCTTTGTTTGACTCAGCCAGTGATGACCCAGTGTTACTGTCAGGACCCCAGGGGCTGGAACACTCACCTTCATCACACACACACAGGTATGGAATGCACAGAATTACAGAACTAATACTTCCAGTACTGATTTCTCACTGAAGCTAATTTAAAGTAATAAAACATGATCATTAAGTTCAATTCTGTTTTTTCTTTTTTGGTCTCATCAGACTTCAGGCCACATTCTCAGCAGGAAGCACCTCCACACCGCTCCCGACCTTCAGCCCCGCACACACACCCTCGCACACCTCCTCCTTACACACTCCCTCAAAAACCTCCTCCTTAAACACACACTCGCCCCGGCTCAGTCCCATCTTCCTGAGTTCCGCCAAACACTCGGAACGCAGCTTCGAGCCCAAAAACCTGCTCACGCTCTTTGACGAATCTTCACTTGAGAGCGAGCCGTAAAAAAAACACCTGTTGTATTAAGTTCTAAAAACTACAAACATTTCTGTCGTGGCATTTTAGACTTTGTGTTTTCTATTTTTTTAAGACTTTAAGAAATTAAGATTGTGTTGTATAACATGTCAGAAGTGCAATGCATTTAATGTTGCTCTGTTTTTTTTTTATTATTATTATTATTATTCTGTTAATGTGTGATGATTGTGTTAAAACTTGTATATCTTTTGTGGAGCTGTTGATGACTAAAGATCAAATTGTGCTCATGTGTGCTTTTGTTTTTTTTAAACCCTGCTTTACCAAAACAACATATGAACACACCATCAGGCAATTCTGATACACAATACACAACCATCAACAGAAGCAGCTTCACTTTATGTAAGCCTTCATAGTAATTACTGAAGGAGTCGTCCAATTTCCCTTAAATATAAGACCCTGTGTATGATTGAAGCGAAAGCAAGTTGACAACCCTCATTTTTTATTCTTTTATTATTCTCTCTTGCTCACGTTATTCAGGAGTAAACCCAGGACCCTATAATTGTTTATTATAACAAATAAAATGAAGGTATAGAAATGAATGTACAGTACCAGTTTGGACACAACTTCAGTGTTAACTAATTTTAACATTGTACATTAATAGTAAAGACATCCAAACTATAAAAGAACACAAAGAATTATATATTAAACCCAAAATTGGTTTCTGAGACTATTCTAATAATTATATTCTGCAGCAGAGGTAGCTCTTTCTCTTCCTTTCCTGATACTTCCTTTCCGGTCTTTGTGAGAGACTGACTCCTCGTGAGACTGCACTTGGGGACACATTTAAAGTTCTTGATTATACGACCTTCATTAATAAAACTGTCTTTTCTCTTTACTGAGTGTTTCTTGCCATAACATGGCTTTTTACAGTAGTTGGAGTAGCACTGATAGGACTATTGACTCTGTACTCACTTTGTCCTCTGCATAAGGCAACTGATGGTCTAAAGCACACCTGTGAACTGAAAAATATTTCAGGTGACAGAATTATGAACTTGATGAATGGATGCAAGTTGTTTACCACATAATTTTCCTACATTTTCTTTCATAGTTTGGATGTTTTCAGTATCAATGTTGAAAATATTACAAAATAAAGAAAAAGGACTGAAGGAGAAGACCAGCCTAAAGGTTTCAATAGTACCGGTATATCTGAAAAACCGGACTTGAATCAGTTGGTATGTTGGTATGAAGTTTTCCTTTTACTTGAACCCAAAGACCCAAACCTGCTCCAGCTTGACGATATTATGATCTGTGCACAAAGCCAGCTCCATTAAGATGTGCGCTACATGGTTTGGAGTGGAAGATCTACTGCTATTAAGCTCTGACCTCAACCCTACTGAACACATTTGGGAGAGAAAACTTTCAGTATCTAGTGGAACATCTTAGAAATTGTGGAAGTGTATGTGATGTAATATAATAGAAGAAAGAATATTGATGTACATGTTATATTGCACCTGAATGTACATGATCAGTTTCAATCAAATAAGTTACATGTCCATGACGTGGATTGACTGGTGGGAGAGAAGGGGTTTTGGTGCTCAAAGAGGTGGTGAGCTATGGTGTATGACGTCCACCGTGATATTGTGAAGAGCAAGCAGAAGAGCACTAGGAATCTTCTCAGCACCCCAGACTATTCTCTATAGTATTCTAATGTCTAGTTTGGTGGTTAGACCAAACCGAGGAAGAGTAATGGTTGTGAACTTTGGATCAGAAGGTTGTTAGTTCGATTCCCGGCCACACCAAGCTGCCACTCCTGGGACCCTGAGCAAGACCCTTAACACCATAGCTGTAAGTCGTTTTGAAATTATATCGAGAGATCAGTGGCAGGTTGAAAGACATTTTCTTTTTCTTTTTTTTTTGCAGGAATTCGAAGTTATTACAAGTTCACACTTCTTCCAAAGAGAAAGAGAGATTTCGGTGATCGGATATTGTTGCGATAGCATCGTAAATATCAAGTCGAGTCGACTTTTATTATCATTCCAACCATGTACAGCAGGTATGAAAAGGTATGACTTATCGTTCATTAACAAATGAAACGTAATTGTAATTCGTAAACAATCGCTGTGGTATAAGCAGAATAAAACACTCGGTGATTTTTGGTATAACCGTATTACATGCGCTGGCAACTCGTTTCGAAAACAATTGCATTCGGAACGATCTGGCAACCCGCGCCGGCTTTAGAGGCAACACTGAGTCCTGTTGAACGCGACCAGAGAGAGGCCGTATCCCAAATAGCAGTCCGTAATCCTCAAGCATGCGCACTGTGGGGCACTGAAACAATTATGTAGTAGTTCACTACATATTTAAAGCGGACCTTTTTAGAATACGGCCCATGGGCTGTTGACTTTAGCCGGAGATGGTGTTTTAGCTGGGGGACAATTTAGTACGGTGATTTAGATGAAAGTTTAGAGAAATATATTACTAAAATTAAAAGAGAAATAGCGCCATGGTTGTCTGGAAAAGCTAAAATAACTCCTAGGTATTTTAATAGTTTAGATTCGATATCAATTTAGCCAGAAAACGCTAGCTAGCTTGTTAGTTGCTAGCTCGCAACAATAGCCGGATTTAGACTCGTTTGGACCTCCAGAGAGCCTTGGTAATTTTGTAATATAAATGTGAGAAGATTTATGCTAGAAAATATTAACGATTAATTGTTACCTAATAGCTCACTCAGGAAAGCAAACCCGTCAGACGAGTTTCGATTCGATAAAAATCGCTGATCTTGTGACGTCATCGCCGGTACCGCGTGACATCGTGAATTATTGTTATCGCCGTGTGAGTTTCGCTTTTCTTCCGGCCATGTCGAAGGTGGAGCGTCTGAACGCTCGGGTCAGCAAGCTACTGACGGCGGCGGTGCAGGAGGTGCTGGAGGCCGTGAGGGAGACTGTGTCCGAGTATCAGGAGAAAACGGCTCGGACACAGAGGGAGAACGAGAGACTGAGGCGAAGGCTGCAGGAGCTCACATCCGCGAGGCCTTCAGGTGAGAACGAGTGACAGAAATATCCAATTGGCAAGTGATAAGTTCTGAGAGTTTTTTTATTTTACTCTTTTACAGGCGCAGAGGAAGTCGTTAGTCACAACGTAGCGAAGTGGACCGAATCGGATTCTTTGTTTAACGGGCGGGACGACGTCCCTCAGAAAGAGGTGCTACGGGACCGACACGGACCCGACTCGAGTCCTGCGGTTTCTCAGATTGCGCGTTCGTCTCAGCCAGAAGCGCCGGAGCCGAAACTCCAGACCAATCCGGCGCATTTCGGGGTCCAAGCCGAGTTTTCGGTGTCGGATTACATCACCCAGGACGCCCCATCGCCAAAGCAGGGACCTCCGGATTTCCTACCGAGCGCGATCAAAACCGAAGACGAAAGTGATCGGTATCACGATTACGCCTCCCAGACGTTCGTTTTCCAAACGGACCAGACGTCGATGACTCAGAGCGCGGCGCCGTCCTGCTCCATCGCCCCGTTCGTGCTGAACGGTTCCCTACAGAGACTAATGACGGAGGACATGGAGCAGCTCGGTGCGGTTTTGGACGGCGCCGACACAAGACACGACGAGCTGCTGAACGGTTTGTCGTACCGCCGGACCGGGTGCGGTTTCCGAATGCGGCGGGCGGAGAAGCGATTCTGCTGCGGGCTCTGCGGCCGCACCTTCAGCCACGCCGGGGACTTTAAGAAGCACAAGCGTGTGCACACAGGCGAGAAGCCATACCTGTGCACGCTGTGCGGGAAACGCTTCAGTCAATCCGGGTACCTGAAGATCCACCAGCGCTACCACACGGGAGAGAAACCGTACGCTTGCGCCACTTGCGGGAAACGCTTCAGTCACTCGAGCAATTACAGAAAACACCAGCAGACCCACATCGCTCAGAGTCTGGGTGCTAATTTAATCTAGAATCGGGGGCGCTTTTATATTTGGACCTAAAACTGAGATGCACGACGTATGTTTTGTTTTTCTTTTCTTTAGATCACAACCACATCATGAAAGAAAAATAAATGTTTTTTTGCTTTTATATAAATATATACAGTGATTTAATAATAAATCTTTGTTTTCACAAACAAAAAACGACATGTGGGTGATTTTACACGGTACACCTCCGTACCCT
>JBCEWE010000490.1:235000-260000 GCA_039877035.1 Silurus lanzhouensis | reverse complement strand
TGTTTCGAACACACGTTAATGTTTTTTCCCGTCTCTGCGTAGTGACCAGGCCGAGGCTCGTCGCTCAAAGACTCGCGAGGCGCGTAAACGCCGTGAAGAGCGACTGCAGGCCAAGAAGGAAGAGATCATCAAGAACCTGTCCAAGGATGAGGAGGCAAAGAAATAAACCTCCATACATTGTTCATGCTAATAAACCCCTCAGAAATGTAACACCTTTTTGTCTGAGCTTCATTTATTTATCAAATCCAAACCTCCTTCTACATTTATAATCTTTTGTCATGAGTGTGGATAATGAATGTTTTTACCATCTTGATGTAGAAACAGGGTGAGGGCTTAGATCATGTCTTGAAAGTGCTCTAGATACTGTAGTGCAATTAATGGCTGTCAAAATGACCTGGTCATTACGTCAACTAGGGCCAATGTTTTGCTACAAACTGATCATGTAGCAGATCAGCCAATTAAAAATTACCCTTTGGTTGGTAAATATTTTGATTAAAATGGTGGAATAGAATATTCATGTAAAATATATTGGAGTGAATGGATGTGTAACCAGTTTTCAATCATAATTGGTTTAAAAAGTTAGAACAAATTTAGTGTGGCTGTGAAAATTCGATTCATTTTTATTTCTATTGCGTATTTAACAATGAACTTTGTCTCAAAGTGCCTTTGCGCAGATGTGATACACATGAACATCTTATTCAGTCCAAGTTTGTCCCTAATGAACAAGCCATTGGTGACTGCGCAAGGAAATACTCCCTTAGAGGGCATATTGAAGAAACCTTGATAGGAACCAGAGTCTATAGAGTTAACCTAATCCTCATCTGGGTGGTGCTGAATGTCTATGATGATTAGATGCAAACTGTAGTCTTGAGTCAGTGTAGCAGATTGTTCACAATAACTACAGTCCAAATCCATCCTCAAAGCTCCTGTTCTTACTCCGTAATTTCATAGATCTCCAGGCTGTTGATGAGAAACTTCAACAGGCCGGGACAAAGCGGGCAGGACCAGTGGTCACTGGTACCTCAGGAGCATGTTTAACTTAACCCGACAGAAGCATAAGGATTATTACATTTCCTTATTGTATAAAAGTTGAGGACACTGGCATAAAGGATCTCTGGGATATGAGACGGCCCGGTTTTTACAGTAGTCTGATCTCGATGTAACAAAAGCATGATCTCGATGTAACAAAAGCATGAACCAGTTTTTCTGCATCCTGTACAAACATATTTCTAATTTTAGGTGAAAGAAGGTGATCCTAGATCTAATAGTATTAATAGTAATATTAACATGAGCCTCAATGGAAACACTCGAGTCAATAATCACACCAAGGTCTTTGACTGCTGTACACACTAAGACGGAAACACAATCCAGAGACGCTACATAATTGGAAAGTTTACTTCTAGCTGCATGTGGTCCTAATAAATGTTGAACAGAAGGAAGATGTCAAGCATCTATTGTCTAATGTCCTTTAAACATTCAACATTTTAAAGCTGATTTCTCTCATCTTGCTTTGCCGAAACTTACAACTGTGTATCATCAGCATAGCAATGGTAAAGAATACCATGTTTATGTATAATTTCACCCAGAGCCAGCATATTTAAAGAGAAAAGCATTGGGCCCAAGACAGATCCTTGTGAAACACCAAACATCACATCAGAGAGTGTGGAGAACTCTGCGATCAATCAAATAAGACCTGAGCCAGGAGAGATCTGTTCCCTTTGTTCCAACAACATTTTCAAGTCTAGCAAGCAGAAAATTATGATCAATAGTGTTAAAAGCTGCACTAAGGTCGAGCAAAACAAGTAAAGAGACAAAACCCCTAGCAGGTCATTTAGTGACAAAAGGTTACGGTTTTATAATTTCTGCTTAGGTCTTGACATTTGTCCTGATTCAATTTTATTTTTTTACTTTTAAGACAAAACAGTATACACAGTCACATACTGTTTTGTCTTAAAACTAAAAAAGAAAATTAAATCAGGACAAATGTCAAGACCAAAGCAAAAAAAAATAAAAAATACAACAAGGGAAAACACACGACTGTAAATTGTACATTTTGTCGAGGAAAATGTCGTATTTAATGAATGTATTTAAAAGAGAATTGATGCAAATTTGAATGTGGAGTTTAACACAAGCGGTAGTTACACAGTGTAGCCACTAGTGGGCAGCAAAACTATTCAGTTCAGTTTTCTTTGTATGGGCTTTTAATAGTGGACGTCATCCCAAAGCTTCACACAGGTAATATGTTATGAAATTGGAATGTATACTGTAAGTATTGTGCTTATAAGTTAATCCCTAATGAGAGACCCAGTGGTGACTGGCAAAGGGAAAAACTTCCTGAGCATAATGAAGAGGAACCAGACTAGGCTCATCCTCATCTGGGTGGCACCAAATATCTGTTCAGTACATTCCCATCACTGTTAAGACGTGCGGTGGTACGCAATTAACTGCAACCTCTGGTCCCGATCCATTGTAGCAGACTTTATATTAATTACAGTCGAAATCCATCCTTGTGGAACCCTCCTCAGCTATTCAATGTGGTCTCCAATTGAAGAGAACTGCATCCATAGGTAGGGTTTTGAGATGAATCAAGCAGATAAAGAAAGGGACAGGATCATTGGCCCAGTACCTCTGGAGCATGATATATAAATAGATTATTTTCTTATTCAAATGTATTAATAATATTAAGCAAAACTTTTATATATGTTTGGAATATAGTCAGGAATGTTCCTCCAAAATTCTCGAGTCTTATGACTAGATTTGAATAAATCATCTTTAAATTGATGTGGTTGCTCAGTGGTTAAAGCTCTGGATTACTGATCGGAAGGGGCGAGTTTCAGTCCCTGGTATTGCCAAGATGCCACTCTTGGGCCCCTGGGCAAAGCCCTTAACCCTCAGTTCTCCTGGGGCGCTGTATCATACCTGACTATGCTCTGACCCCAGATTCTTAACATCGCTGAAATATGCGAAGAAAGAATTTGACTGTGCTGTGAAAGTAAATGTGAGAAGAATAGAGCACCTTTTTTTTCTTTTTCTTTCGTAACGCCCAATTTTGAGAACGCCGTTTTCATCTAAAACGTAAAATCATTTCCGCCTGCTTTTTATTTTATTTTCTATTTCTTTGAAACTCTGTGGCAACGCCATTGGAAGGCACCTTTTATTAAAAAAGCCTCCATTTTCACAGTCTGCAATGTGACAAGAAAACAGCGTTTTTAAATTTATCCACTTTGGAAAGTGTTTTCCAAAAAAGCTACGTTTTCGTTGAATAAAAAAACGCCATCCTGGTGGGTTGAAGGCCAAAACGAAGAGAAAAAGATGTGTGTTTTGAAACAAAAATGTATTAGTGTGGACATGGTTTGAGTCACTGTCTCTCTCTTTCACCATTTTTATGGCGGATATTCATAGCCACATTATCCATATTCTATGTATACAGTCCCTGACAAAAGTCTTGTCGCTTATCTATTTTGTAGAAACATCTGCTATTAACCTGACTTTTAATTAATCAATTGGTGTTAGAAATAGCTCATATGAAAAACCAAAACCCTCCCAAATGATGTTTAATGCACTAAAATAAATTAGTTTCACTGAAAAAAAGATGTATCAATTAATCAAGACAGAAAGGTCAAATTTTGGCAAGACAAAGGTTTTGTCACCTATACAGAAATTAAACAAATTTACAGCAAATACAAAAATATGTCATCAAATTAAGTAGTGGTGCTGTGAGATCCAAATGTAATATCTTGTATGACTTCTATGAGCTTGAAAGACTGCATCCATGCGGTTTGGCAAGGATTCATACAATTTATTGATGAAGTCATCAGGAATAGCAAAGAAAGCAGTCTTGCATGCCTCCCAGAGTTCATCAATATTCTTTGGTTTCGTCTTCCATGCTTCCTCTTTCATCCTACCCCACATACAGTGAGGAAAATAAGTATTTGAACACGCTGCTATTTTGCATGTTCTCCTATTTAGAAATCATGGAGGGGTCTGAAATTGTCATCGTAGGTGCATGTCCACTGTGAGAGACATAATCTAAAAAAAAAAATCCAGAAATCACAATATATGATTTTTTAACTATTTATTTGTATGATACAGCTGCAAATAAGTATTTGAACACCTGTCTATCAGCTAGAATTCTGACCCTCAAAGACCTGTTAGTCTGCCTTTAAAATGTCCACCTCCACTACATTTATTATCCTAAATTAGATGCACCTGTTTGAGGTCGTTAGCTGCATAAAGACACCTGTCCACCCCATACAATCAGTAAGAATCCAACTACTAACATGGCCAAGACCAAAGAGCTGTCCAAAGACACTAGAGACAAAATTGTACACCTCCACAAGGCTGGAAAGGGCTACGGGGAAATTGGCAAGCAGCTTGGTGAAAAAAGGTCCACTGTTGGAGCAATCATTAGAAAATGGAAGAAGCTAAACATGACTGTCAATCTCCCTCGGACTGGGGCTCCATGCAAGATCTCACCTCGTGGGGTCTCAATGAATCTAAGGAAGGTGAGAAATCAGCCCAGAACTACATGGGAGGAGCTGGTCAATGACCTGAAAAAAACAGGGACCACCGTTTCCAAGGTTACTGTTGGTAATACACTAAGACGTCATGGTTTGAAATCATGCATGGCACGGAAGGTTCCCCTGCTTAAACCAGCACATGTCCAGGCACGTCTTAAGTTTGCCAATGACCATTTGGATGATCCAGAGGAGTCATGGGAGAAAGTCATGTGGTCAGATGAGACCAAAAGAACCTTTGGGTCATAATTCCACTAAACGTGTTAGGAGGAAGAAGAATGATGAGTACCATCCCAAGAACACCATCCCTACTGTGAAGCATGGGGGTGGTAGCATCATGCTTTGGGGGTGTTTTTCTGCACATGGGACAGGGCGACTGCACTGTATTAAGGAGAGGATGACCGGGGCCATATATTGCGAGATTTTGGGGAACAACCTCCTTCCCTTAGTTAGAGCATTGAAGATGGGTCGAGGCTGGGTCTTCCAACATGACAATGACCCGAAGCACACAGCCAGGATAACCAAGGAGTGGCTCTGTAAGAAGCATATCAAGGTTCTGGCTTGGCCTAGCCAGTCTCCAGACCTAAACCCAATAGAGAATCTTTGGAGGGAGCTCAAACTCTGTGTTTCTCAGCGACAGGCCAGAAACCTGACTGATCTAGAGAAGATCTGTGTGGAGGAGTGGGTCAAAATCCCTCCTGCAGTGTGTGCAAACCTGGTGAAAAACTACAGGAAACGTTTGACCTCTGTAATTGCAAACAAAGGCTACTGTACCAAATATTAACATTGACTTTCTCAGGTGTTCAAATACTTATTTGCAGCTTTATTATACAAATAAATAGTTAAAAAATCATATATTGTGATTTCTGGATTTTTTTTTAGATTATGTCTCTCACAGTGGACATGCACCTACAATGACAATTTCAGACCCCTCCATGTTTTCTAAGTGGGAGAACTTGCAAAATAGCAGGGTGTTCAAATACTTATTTTCCTCACTGCATGCTCAATGATGTTCATGTCTGGTGACTGGGCTGGCCAATTCTGGAGCATCTTGATCTTCTTCGCCTTGAGGAACTTTGATGTGGAGATGGAAGTATGCGATGGAGCACCATCCTGCTGCAGAATTTGGCCTCTTTTATGGTTGGGAATATAAGAGGTAGCTAAGATTTCTTGGTATTTTAGATTGATGTTGCCTTCCACCCTGCAGATCTCTCGCACACCCCCATACTGGATGTAACCCCAGACCATGATTTTTCCGCCACCAAACTTCACTGTTTTCTGGGTGAATCTTGGATCCATGCAGGCTCCAGTAGGTCTCCCGCAATATTTGCAGCGACTGTGGTGTAATTCAACAGAAGATTCATCTGAAAAATCCACCTTCTGCCACTTTTCCAGCCTCCATCCTTTTAGCAGGCTGTGGGCCTGTTAAAAAGATTTTTCAATTGTCTTTTGTTTAATGCTGGCTTCTGGGCACTGATTCGACCATGGAGGCCATTTCGAGACAGAATCCGGCAAACTGTTCTGGTTGACACAGGGACTTCAGGTGACCAGGTCTCGTGGAGCTCTGCTGCAGTGGAAAATAGGCTGGCCTTGGATTTTTGAGCCAACAAACGGTCCTCTCGAGCAGTTGTCTTGCAGGGTCTGCCTGATCTGGGCTTGTCAAAAACTTCTCCAGTCTCTTCAAATCTTTTTCTTTATCCTCTGTACTTGACGCCAAGACACATTGAAGGTGTCTGCCACATCAGCAGTGGATCTGGTCTTCAGCCTCTTGATAATCAAACTTTAGTTTTAGGGTGAATCTTAGGCATGTTTGCAGAGGTCTAGTTACAGTTGATGTGAAGGTCTAGTGTTCTGGGAGACGTAATTGAGCCATTATTAGCCACAGGTGAAACTCTTATGACAAGGCGACAACACTTATGTCTTTGCAAAAATTAACTCAGTGGGCTTTACCAAACTGTGAGTATTAGAATACCTTTTGACAGTTTCGTTTTGCACTGAAACATTATTACAAAAGCTGTTGGGATCAAAATGAGCCATTTCTTGTAAAAAAATCTTGATTAGAAATATATTTCAGCGGCACTTCAGGTCAATTTGTACACAAGCAACAAGACTTTTGTCAGGGACAGTAACTTACGATAGTGAGGATCGGCAGAGGTGGGAAGTAATGAAGTACAAATACTTTGTTACTGTACTTAAGTAGATTTTCCTGGTATCAATATTTTCTTAATCCAGATTACCCGATCATCATCATCTTTTCTCTGCTTGTGTTCTATATGGTGGATGTTTAGACTGGATACATTTATTAGGTAACAAAGTTATAAATTTGTTTTGTATTAATATATTAATTAGGGCTGTCAAAATTAACAAGTCAATAATGCAAATTCATTTTAACTCAATTCAATTCAATTCATTTTTATTTGTATAGCGCTTTTAACAATGAACATTGTCTCAAAGCAGCTTTACACAGATAATGTGGTGATCAGATGTAAATATGTTCTTTGTAAGTATGTTTGTCCCTGATGAGCAACTGTGGCAAGGAAAAATTCCCCGAGATGGCATAAGGAAGAAACCTTGAGAGGAACCAGACTCAAGAGGGAACCCATCCTCATCTGGGTTGCACCAAATGTCCATTTGAAGCATATATACAAAGTTGCAGGGTGCAGTGATGATGATCAGAAGCAAACTGCACTCCCGAGTCAGTGCAGCAGACCGCCGACACCAACTACAGTCCAATCCGTCCTCAAAGCACCCGTTCTACTCCGGAATTACATGGAACCACCCAAGGTGTTGAGGAGAGACCGTCCCAAGCTGCACAGAAGTGTGAAGATCCGCGGAGGGGAGAGGGGCAGGAACAGTGGTCACTGGAGCCTCAGGAGCATGTTTAACTCGACCGAGAGAGAGAGAGAGAGAGAGAGAGAGAGAGAGAGAGAGAGAGAGAGAGAGAGAGAGAGAGGGTGACAGGAAGGGAAGGATATGGATTATTAAGTGTCCCTATTGGTGTATGAAAGTTGATGTCACTGTGCAGTTTGGACTCCGGCAAGACTCACTATGGCAGCATAACTAAAAGGGAGAACCAGAAGGTAACACAGACATGAGGGATCTCTGGGATAAGAGACGACCCACCACACCACCGTCAACAAACCCGAGTGAACGTGTGAATGTGAGGGGACGACAGCATACAAATATACCAGTTCACCAAACACTCTATATCCATGTTTCCTCCAGATCTGCACCTTTACCTCAGAAAAACCTACTGATCAAAGACTTGACTAAATAAATAAGTTTTCAGCCTCGACTTGAACACTGAGACTGTGTCTGAGTCCCGAACACTGATTGGAAGGCTGTTCCATAACTGTGGGGCTTTTTAAGAGAAAGATCTGCCCCCTGCTGTAGTCTTCATTATTTGAGGAACCAAAAGATAGCCAGCACCTTTTGATCTAAGTAGGCGTGGAGGATCATACTGGTACAAAAGTTCACTCAGATACTGCGGTGCGAGACCGTTAAGTGCTTTATATGTCAGTAGTAGTATCTTATAATCAATGCGAGATTTGATTGGGAGCCAGTGTAGACTGATTAAAACAGGGGTGATGTGGTCATATTTCCTAGATCTGGTGAGGACTCTTGCTGCTGCATTCTGGACTAACTGAAGCTTATTTATGCATTTACTCGCACACCCAGACAGTAAAGCGTTACAGTAGTCTAATTTAGAAGTAACAAAGGCATGAACTAGTTTTTCTGCATCCTGTAACGACATCATATTTCTAATTTTAGCAATATTTCTAAGGTGGAAGAAGGCGATCCTGGTAATATTATTCACGTGAGACTCAAAGGAAAGACTCGGGTCAATAATCACACCAAGGTCTTTGACAGCCGTACATGCTGAAACAGAAACACCATCCAGAGATGCTACGTAATCAGAAAGTTTGCTTCTAGCTGCATGTGGTCCTAGTAAAAGTACTTCCGTCTTATCTGAGTTGAGCTGAAGAAAATTATTAAGCATCCACTGTCTAATGTCCTTTACACACTCCTCAACACTGTTTAGCTGATCTCTCTCATCTGGCTTTGCTGAAATATACAGCTGTGTGTCATCAGCATAGCAATGGAAGCGAATCCCATGTTTATGAATGATTTCACCAAGAGGCAGCATATATAAGGAGAAAAGCAGTGGGCCTAAGACAGATCCTTGAGGAACACCAAACTTTACCTCATAGAGTGTGGAGAGCTCACCATTTACATCCACAAACTGATAGCGATCAGTCAAATAAGACCTAAGCCAAGAGAGAGCTGTTCCCTTTATTCCTACAACGTTCTCAAGTCTAGCAAGCAGTATAGTGTGATCAATGGTGTCAAAAGCTGCACTAAGGTCGAGCAAAACAAGTAAGGAGACAAAACCCTGATCGGAGGCCAATAACAGGTCATTTACCACCTTAACTAGCGCCGTCTCTGTGCTATGATGAGGCCGAAATCCTGACTGATACATTTCAAAAATGTTATTCGTAAGTAGGTGTGAGCAGAACTGCTGTGCTACAACCTTTTCTAAAATTTTGAATATAAAGGGGAGATTTGATATCGGTCTGTAGTTGGACAGCTGACATGGGTCAAGGTCAGGTTTCTTAATAAGGGGGTGGATAACTGCCAGTTTGAAGGATTTAGGTACATAACCAGTGCTGATGGAAGAGTTAATTATTTTTAAAACTGGTTTGATTACCTCTGGAGTTATCTGTTTAAAGAAACTAGTAGGCAGGGGATCAAGAATACAGGTTGATGATTTTGATGAGGAAATTAATGAGATTAAGTCATTCTCATGAATAGGAGTGAAGCTTTGTAGTTTAACGCCACTTATTTATAAATATTTCTGCTTGATTATTTTTTATTAAAGATATAAATAAATATAGAAGAGGCGAAATTAAAACCTGCAGCGCAACACACGTTTAGTCCTTACTTTACTCAGATGCGAACAAATAAATAAACTCCACTGAAAAATAATTTTTATTCAGTAAACACTTGTTTTACTGATGCGCCGAGTCTCAAATCGGCACCAAAATCCGCCATGATTCACACAATTAACCCTCTGGGGTCGGCAAACTCGCCAGCGCGTTTTGTAGCATTTTTCCTCATAACGCCGAAACGACCTTGAATTACTTTTTGGATCGTACAGATGAGAGCAATACATTATGCAAATCTGTTCCCATATGTATAAAGACAGAAAACTACACAATTATAGATTCTACACAATTATAAAACATGGCCCTTGGACAATGGTAAACATTTTTTGGGGGAGAAACCTTGTCCCATATGTGTCTGATACAGGATTCCAGCTGCTCAACAGCTATGGATGTCCTTTGCAGTGTTTTTTGTTTTATGATGTGCCAAATGTTTTTAAATAGTAAAAAATCCAGACTGCAGACAGGCCAATTCAGCCAGCGGACTCTACTACTACAAAGTCATGCTGTTGTAATAGATGCAGTATGTGGTTAGCATTGTTTTGCTCAAATATGCAAGGTCTAAAACCATTATTTACCGTTTATCATTGATAAAGTCTTGCTAACCAAATGTGCAAGCTGCCCTTCCACAGGCACTAATGCACTCCAATACCATCAGGGATGCGGCTTTTTGAACTGAGCGCTGATAAAAAGCCAGGCGGTCCCTCTCCTCTTTAGTCCGGAGAACTTGGTGTGCACGGTTTGATGATATTTTTTCTACTGTAAATGATGTAAATGATGATATAGAAACATTCTTCTAAATTGTTCCACAATATGTAGACAGTCTTTCACAGATTGCTGAAAGCGCTGCCCATCTTTACTTCTGAGAGACTCTGGCTCTCTGAGAACCACTATTTATACCCAATCATCTTACTGACCTGTTGTCAGTTAACCTCATTAGTTGCAAAATGTTTCACCAACTGTAGTAACACTTTCTTTTTCTAGACTTTTGTTGCAGCCATCAAATAAAAAACACAGAACATAGATTTGCAAATCATTACATTATGCTTTTATTTACATTGTATGCAACGTTTTTAGAATTAGACTTATATTTGAGCCTGTGCACTTTACTACGGATGCGGTTTGCAAGTACTGATGCACAAGCAAAGCACAAACAAAGCACATGAAAATGCCGACGTGACTGGGCGCCAGCTAGATGGAACCAGTGTCACCATCATATAATCTTACTGGTTAAAGCAACAGCAATGCTGATTTCTGAAGGAATACAGCTGATGCTTTTGACCCTGGCTGAACTCGGATAGAAACTCCAATGTAAACATACACATCTTACAGCAGACAATCAGCAAGTCGGTGATTCCTATAAAGTTGAGGCCATCAGAGAGATTCCTTGATGGCGGTCCACCATTGTTTTTTTAATATGACAGAAATTCGAGACGACATAAATGCAGGTATATCTGTATTTCTCTTCGACTATCACTATGCCTTTGTAAACTGAGATCAGCACGCGCTCAACCTATGAGGTTCTTTTCTCCACGCAGATGCTGAATCACAGCTGAGTCACTAGGCCGAGCTTTTATAACACTTTCCTGGATAATTAACTTTATTCAAGGCTCTAAATGAAAACAGAGCGAACGTTGGGAGTCGCCGCACAAAACCCTTAGGAGTCTTCGATAGCTCTTCTGAAGGGCTGAAGGAAAAAGGGGGAAAACAGTGTAGTTTTGGGTAACATTATTTTTTATTCATCACAATTCTGTCTGCACATATAACAGAGCTCTCGAGGTCATTAAAGCTCCATACTTCTCTCTAGGTTTATTGCGTCAGGGCTTTCAGGGGATGATTTGCCGACAATAATATTACAGTCTCGGTGTTTGGGGCGCTCGCGCTATTAACTGCGTCATAAAGATGCAAATACGCAGAGAGGCCCGTCTCGGCTTCATCGCAGATGCTGAATCTAATTTTAAAAAGCTAACTGACCTTGACTCCCCCCAGCAACCAAGATTCCCCCCAACCTTTCTCCAGAAAGAGCAGTGAGACTTCAGTAAACAGCTGGGAGTGTGTGTGTGTTTGCTTTACTGGAAATGCAGCGAGCACATGAAAGCCAAGAAATATCCTGTGGGAATTACGTAAAAAGAGAGAGGTAAAGAGAGAGAGAAGAGAAAGAGAGAGAGAGAGTCCATCTCCTGGGGATTTCATTAATAGTAAACAGTTAAACAGACGAAACATCACTCGAGGGAATGCGCTTCCTATTTTTTCCGCTGAATACAATCAAATGCAGAAATGAAAACGTCCAGCGCGTAATAACTCCACTAGCTCATTGCTGACACGTAACTCAAGCCCCGAGCCAATGCACGTGATTAGGAACACCTGCACATTCATGCAAGTATCCAATTAGTCCTCGTGACACAGCGGAGCGATGCATTTAATCATGCAGATACGGGTCAAGAGCTTTAGTTTCAGTGTTCTTCAAAATATCATGATGAGGAACAAAATGTCCTCTAAGTGACTTGGATGATGGAAGGTTTGAATATTGAATGATATTGTGTGAATGTAACCCAAGAAATCTCAATAGTACACAAGAATCCTCAAGCAACAATCAATTCTGTAAGAAAAAAACCTGAGCGCTCAAATAAGAATGGCCATAAATGGTCAGAATATTCATGGAAACTTTCCATGTAAATTAACAGGAATATATGGAAATTATTGAATTAATTGATGTAAAACAATGTCCATCTTTGCGAGTATTCGTTTATATTTATATTTTGTATATGATAAAGTTTATATATATTTCCACAAATTTCTAATTAATTCCTTTAAATTCCCATAAATTCCTGTTGGAATTTTTTGGAACTTTGAATATTTCCAAAATTTCCCAGATAAAGTTTCCATGCAGAGTTCAGGGAAAGATTCCAGAAAGATTCCAGAAATTTTCCGGAGATTTCCCACCCCTTTGCAACCCTAATCAGGACACGCTAAAGCTTGATGTGGACAGACTATAAGGTCATATTTAAGCTTTCAGCTTTAACCAATCAGAACGCGCGAAACCTTCGTTCTATTTTGCGTGTGCTGCTGAAACAGTTCTTACAGCTTTAACACTTTGATATTTCTGCGTTTCTATTTTAAAGAGCTGAACCACATCTTGGAGGATCGTGCGCTCACTACACTGCGGAGATACACGGCGGGGTTTCTGCCAAACACCTGCACTTTGAATTCATTTGCATAATAACCCTTAAAAATAACGAGCCAAAAGATGCTCTCGCTGAACTGTTAGCATTAAAACTTCACGTTCCTCCACGAGAATGACTTGAACGTCCGTCAGCTTCGGATTTGGCATTTAAAAGTATATACTTTTTGATTTAAAGGGTCTTAAGCCCTATTCAGACTGGATTAGGTTTTTAAATGTTAATGTAGCATCGTTCATGTAGCTTATGTAGTCTTCGAAATACATCGTTTACGCAATTATGCGTTTTTATAAAAAATTATATATACAGTATATATAAAAAATATACACTTTATGGACAAAAGTGTTGGGACACCTGACTAATGTGGGTCTTCCCCAAACTGTTGCAAGGATGCCTTTGGATGTGGAAGCATCAAATAACTTCATCCAACAAGGAGACCCAAACCTGTTCCAGCATGATAGCTCCATGAAGCTTTACATGGATTGGAGTTAAATATCTGTTTTAAATATGTATATATATATATATATATTTCTCCTCAGCCTTTTAAGCGTGTGCCAATTTTAATGCTGCATCTCCATATAGATATAAAAAATTCATACTGCAATGAGACGCTTCCACCCTGAGCCCGTTCCTCTTCTGGGAAATATTTACCTTTAATAGAAAACAGCAGGAGGTAAAGAGGGAAGGAAACCACATCAAGTCACGATGAAGAGGACGAAGAGGAAAAAGGTTGTGAGGTAATAAAAAAAAGGAAGCGACAATCAGCCATTCATTACATTGTAGTGCATTTACTGAGTCATGATGAGTAACAGCAACAGTACACAGGCTGTTATTTCGACATTTCTAAGGATTACAGTTATAAAGCTAGACTTTTTTAATAAGTCAAGGGCGACCGATAATAACAGCAAAGCATAACTGATTTATATCTGTGGGAAGTTACACAGTGCCGCTCTACCTGTATCTGTTTTAATACCTTTATATATCTTTATTATCTGGATTTGTTTTAAACCCAAATTGTTTGTTTTTAAAGTAACCCTAAGTACCCTAACATCCCTGCCTGACCCCCCCAAGAACCCTGGAACCCTGGGAAACACTGAACCAATCTCCAGTCAGCATGACTGTCATAATAAGTGATTTTTAGCTTTGACTGTTCATCAACCACAACTACATCACTACAGTTTAAAATTGAATTTCACCTGGTTTCATTGTCATTTTTATTACTTTCCTGCAATGGTTCTAAAAATGTAAGTATTACCTATTAAATTTTTCCCTGTTTTTAACTCAATTTAATTATCCATCAATTAATCCCCACCCATCAAACAAACAAATCAGGAGGTGGAAAGCTAACAGATTTGACTTTTTCTGAGGCATGTGAAACTGCTCGGTTTGGGGATTTACTGTCTATCACATACATGTGCTAAAACACACCCACAACTGTACTGTAAACGTCAAAACGTATTATGTCATTATATAATTTTCTTAGCGAATCGCTACAGCCCCCGTCTCGTCATCCATTTCTTCCTTACTGTGTGCACCTGTACTGTGTCAATTACCCTGTTGTCCATTGTTTTTGTTAAAACACATGCTATACGCACTTGAAACCTGCCTCTACTTGCTAGTTGTGGCCAATTATGCTTCAGGATTCAAACTTCCAAAGATCCCCCAAAGGTTTCTGACAGGAAAAGCTCAGCAAGCTTCTCCATAAGTTTAGACAAATGCCATGGTTTAATTACGCATATTACAGACTCACAGTCTTGGTACTTTTATGTGACATCTGGAGGTTGTTCACTGTGGAAATTCGGTAGACAAAACAGTGACCACTTCACTGTTCGGTGACATCAGGCAGGCTTTATGATAATGCCTCTGAAGTAATCGATGCCGTTTTCTTACAAAACGCCTATTAAATGGAAACCAGCTGCTGTAAGTCTTAAACACAAATTCTTTTTAAAGCTGTACGCACGTTGATTCAATGAAACCTAGGTTACTGACTCCAAAGAAAACAGAAAACAACAACAAAAAAATGGCTTTTCCTTCTTTTTTTTGACATGTGAACAAAAAAAAACGGAACTATTATTCCCCATGTGACACTTTATGCTTTGGAGACAAGAGACGAACAGATGTTTGTTTTTCTCGCAAAAAAAAGAAGAAGAGCAACATAAGCTCGGTGGGTGGTGGTGGTGGTGGGCGGGGGTCGGGTTATAAAAAGGGTTGGTCTTCTGGAAAACTGCACACACCAGATACTTTTAAGAAATTTTACAAAGGTTTTATGGTAAGGGAGGCATGGTGTGCACAACATTTGTTCACATTCGTAGATGTTTACTGCTCTGGGTTCTATAGATGTTGTTAAAATTGTTCTAAAAGTTATACTCAACATTGATGAGTTTGGAGTAAAAATGTGTACTTATATTCAGATATGGCCAGTAGCTGGGTGACAGTTACACTTAAACATAGTCCTGAGGTACCAGCAACCAGTGTTCCTTTCCCTTTCCTCTTTTCGGATCTACCTGGATCTAGATGGAGTTCTCATTTCTTGGAGACCACTCTCCTAGATGGGGGTGATTCCACATAAACAGCCTAAAAGTCAAAACACAAGAACTTGAAGATGGATTTGGATTATTATTATATATGTCTACAGTGTCTCAGGACCCATTGCATTTAATCGCCAAAAACTGAACAATGATGGAACTGTAATGAATAGACATGTTCCTCATCAGTGATACTTCTCCTGTAGTCTGGAAAAACAGAAAGTAAAACAGAAGGTTACATATGTAGCTGTGTTTCTGCTCAAGTGGAAGACAGGCAGGGCCACCTGGGTCACTCAGCCTGTCTGAGAAATAACAAGGAGATTTATCAGGCTACCTTTGTAACCCTTTTTTTGTGCTCATTCTGCCCTTAAAGCGTTAGTAAGGTCAAGTATGTTCAATAGGGTTGAAGCCAGAGCTCTATAGCAGGAGATCTTTCACTCAAACCCATGTAAAGCATACTGTATGGAGCTTCATTAAGCTGGCTTTGTGCTCAGATGCATTGTCATGCTGGAACAAGCCAGTGGCAACTGTGGTAAAGAAAATACTCCTCTAGACGACATAAGGAAGAAACCTTGAGAGGAACCAGACTCAAGAGGGAACCCATCCTCTTTTGGGTTGCATTGGATGTCCATTTATTGCAGATAATCGATGTTGCGGGGTGCAGTGATGATGATCAGAAGCAAACTGTAGTCCTGAGTCAATGTTGACATTAACTACAGTCCAAATCCATCCTCAAATCTCCCGTTCTTACTCCGGAATTTAATGGAACCATCCACTCCTAGACATCCTCCATAGGAGGAACAAAACAAAAAAACACTCATAATACGTTATTATTAATAAAAATACTCTATTAATAATTACTGCATGCTATTATAATTCTGGATTCTGATTGGTCAGGATTGATGACAAACTGCTTTATTGTGTCTCACTGCCACCAACTTGGACTAGAGTGTTGGAATGTGGGCTGTCCAATAGCTAGTTAGTTACAATAGTTAGAAATACTAGTAGCTAATTACGAGTTAGTAATGCAAGTGGCTAATTAGAGTAATAAGCTAAATATGTATACAGCGCCAGGCTATAAATTTAACACCTAGTGATGCCATCATTACGATGACATGGCCGTATAAACCATCAATACTACACAGAAATGCAGTATAACAGAGGAATCTTATGCACTTAGAATGAATGCTGTTGCTATTGAGAAAGAAACCCAATGAACACAATTCAACAAGTCTCCGTTCACTGCAGCAGCTGTACCGCCTGCATACGCCATCTCTAGCAGAAGCAACGATATTAACCTCATAAAATGATGGGTTTTCTGTGTGTTACGGTTTTCCTAGGGATTTGAAATGAAAGCAATTTTTGCAAAAGCTTAACTATTTTTGGGCCGACCTTTCCTCACGATGTCCATCTTTTCTTGAAAAGTCCGTTTGTTTAATGTCCTTGTGACTAAATCAATTTCTCCTCTCCTTCGCTATTGAATCCACATGAATATTTTTGAGCTTGTGCAGTTTGCTACGGATGCAAGTTGCGAGTCTGACTAGTGCGCTCTCTGACCATCCAAACACAGGACGTTTCTGGATGCCTTGTAGATGGTCGAAATCATATTGAAGGCCTTCAAAGCAGATTCCTTTGACCTCGGCAGCACGTGATCTTATGGCTGAAATCTAATTGGATAAAATTTCCCACGTAAATAAACACTACTTACAGCCATGCACCCAAAAGAAATGCTATGAAATGAACAGAAGAGACTACAGGAAGTTATTTAATACATATTTATGGACAGTTTTTGGTTCCAGTCTTGTCTTTTCTCCTGTCTCGTCATTGATTTCTTCCTTACTGTGTGCACCTGTACTGTGTCAATTACCTTGTTATTCATTATTTTTGTTAGATATTTATCTCATTGTTCAGATGCGATGCCGAAAGAAAGAAAAGCAACAGAAGGGAAAAATGTTTCTGTTTTTATAGCACACACACACTGATGAATTACTGACAAGCACAAAGAGGAGAAACCTCCCAAGTGAAGTCTGAATCAGAACTTGAATCTAATTAAAGGACTAATAGTGTAATTAAGGTCACTGCTACATTTAGCTAATGAAGAGGCAAACTGTGATTGCCAACATCACACACTCACACACTTACACCAGAAATGAGTTTAAGGTGTTTATGGTGTTGCTCATCACATCAGGTCCAAGATTGAATGTAATGAACACTTTTTTCTGTTTCCAGAATTAATTCTTGATGGAAATTATGTTATTTGTGTGATGTACGGTGTGTGAGCATGTGTGTGTGTCCTTCTGTGTGGCCGAGGTTTAAAGGCAGCCAGATGTTTAGTTTAAAAGGAATTCAAAATGGACAGTTGTTTCCTAGTTGCAATGTGTGATATCAGAAGGTTGTGTTATAAGAATAGTGTGTGTGAAGACGTGAGCCCAGGTTTGATGTGAAGATTCACACTAATAAATCTGTGTGTGTGTGTGTGGGCGCATGTTTAACTGACTTTCAGAACAATAAAATGCCCAGTGATTCAACAGCATGCAGAAAATAATTAAGACCAGAGGGTACAGCAACCAATAGCTGAGTGGGTGGGGCCTAGTAATGAATGTGAAGTGGGTGGAGCCTAAATATGGCTAAATAAAGTAGGTGGAGTTAGCCAATGGATGACTGAAGTGAGCTCAGTCACTAGTTTGAAGAGGGCAGAGCAACTGAACGTTTAGTGAAGCAGGTGAAGCCTTTGGTGGCTGAGTGAAGTCTGAGCTGGGAGATGGCTGGTGAAGTGAGTGGAGTTACTGGTAGTTGAGTGAAGTGAATGGAGAAACCAGCAGCTGAGTGTAATAGGTGGAGTAACTGGTGGTTAACTAAAGTGGATGGAGCAACTGGTGGTTGAGTGAAGCAGGTGGTGCAACTGGTGGGTCAGTGAAGGGGTCTGAGCTGGGAGATGGCTGGGTGAAGTGGATGAAGCAACTGGTGGATGAGTGAAGTTGGTGGTGCAACTGGTGGTTGAGTTAAGGGGTCTGAGCTGGGAGATGGCTCAGAGAAGTGGGTTGAGTAACTGGTGACTACATTAAGTGGATGGAGCAACTGTATCCTGAATTTAGTGGATGGAGAATCCAGTGGCTGGGTGAATCGGATGGAGAATCTGGAGACTGAATGAAGTGGATGGAGAACCAGGTGACTGAAAGAAATAGGTGGAGTAACTGGTGTCTTAGTGAAGGGGTCTGAGCTGTGAGATGTCTGAGTGAAGCGGAAATCCGTAAAAGCAACTGGTAGATTAGTAAAGTGGGTGGAGCAACTAGAAACAGAGTGGAGAAGGTGGAGAAACTGGTCGCTAGGTGGAGCAACTAATGTCTGAGTAAAGTATGCAGATTAACTGGTGGCTGAGTAAAGTGGCGGAAGCAGATGAAAGTGTGCTTTTCCTTTTTCAACATCTCATGAATACATTGACTATGAACAATACTGATTAAAAATTGACCATTATCATGTTCATGCTATTAATATGAAAATGTGGATTTTTCCATCATCTCTAATGCTAATGTTGTGCATGAGTGCCGCTCTGTTCGTCTAAATTTTGAGCGTTTTCTGGCCATGCACCACTGCCTCGGTCTGACGTGCCCTTTCCATGCCTAGGAATTTATACATCACGAAGCACAGAAATAATATAGGAGTACATATGGCTGTGTAAGTGTCAGTGCATACACAGACACAGAAATGAAGCTCCTCCACAGGATTGCTGGATTTCCTTGCTGTCACAGGGTGAGGAGCTCAGCAATCTGGAAGTGTGTCGGAATAAATCAGCTGCTCCTGGGAATCACTACAAACCATCTGTGCACCTTTCCAAGGGTAACAACTGATCATCTGGGACTCCCACAGTAAGACATGGAGAGATGAATAAATTAATAAATGATTTACTTGCATTAAACACACAATCCTGATGGGAAATAATAACATCGCTGGTGTATTTTCTTTCTTGCATTTGTCTTTAATAGTGTAGAGAACAAACATTCAGGAAATCAGGATGAAATATACATATAACTACATATATACATTATATAGAACAGAGTATAGACACCCGGTCAGAGTTTTTGTATCGGCGTGGAACAGAGTGTCCTTTCTGCCTGTACTGTTTAAAAAGAAAAGAAGGAGGAGTAAGAACTAGAGGAATGAGTCAGAGACAGTGTGTATAAAAAACCCCACAATTCGTACAACTAAGGGACATTCAGTGTGATGGTTTCTTCTTCAGTTCTGCAGGTTTTCCATTTAAGGTACAGTGATGATTGTTGAAACAGTAATCAAGAGAGAAAAAAACAACAAGTGACATATCAAACTTCAAATTCTTAAAGGTGAACATCCAAAAAAATCCAGATCAAACCAAGAACATCATCATTTCTCAAACGTTACACCACATCACTGCAGAATTCTGATTGGTCGTGAGGTGTTGATCAATTTTCTTGAACAGCTGTAATTTAAATGGGTTTGAGTCACTATAAGTTTTTGAGTAGTTGGAGAAGTTTAAATAGCTATGAGTTTTTTCTTTTTCATATGTTGGGGTAGATTAATTATGTAGTAGTTTTGAGTAGTTATGAGTTTACATAATTGTTACCTTCAAGAGAAAAATAAAAGGAGAAAATGTGTTTATTGCATTGCTGCTTAAATATTAGAAAGAGCAAAAGTATTTTGCGAATGTCCCATGTGGCTGTGCGGAGCTTGGAAATGGGTGTGTAACGTGGGAACAGTTGGTGGCAGCTTAAAGTGGGTGGAGCAGTTGGTGGCAGCCTAAAGTGGGTGGAGCACATTGTGGCAGCCTGAAGTGGGTGGGGCAGTTTGTGGCAGCCAAAAGTGAATAGAGCAGTTTTTGGCAGCCTGAAGTGGGTGGAGCAGTTTGTGGCAGCCTGAAGTGGGTGGAGCAGTTTGTGGCAGCCTGAAGTGGGTGGGGCAGTTTGTGGCAGCCAAAAGTGAATAGAGCAGTTTTTGGCAGCCTGAAGTGGGTGGAGCAGTTTTTGGCAGCCTGAAGTGGGTGGAGCAGTTTGTGGCAGCCTGAAGTGGGTGGAGCTGGGTAATAGCTATGTGAGATGGGTGGAGGGACTGATGTGTTGGAACTCGAAAAATTCGCAGCGACAGCAAGAAAACATTTCATGCCATGCCGTTATAGTATTCAGGAAGACGGTGTTGCAAATGTATTTTGCGAAGCTACGAACTATGCAGCTAGCGTGCAAAACTAGCTAGCTCTACTATACACATTGTTGTTTCATTGAACCTAGTTACATGCTTTGTATGGGAGTTTTGCCCAAACCGAGATTTTGCTCTTCTATTCGTAATCCACTATTCGCAATTTTGCAGTTAGCAAACAAAATGAACTATAAAATAAGAACCTCGAAAAAACTAACAACAAATAACCCTAACATACTCTACAACTTGTAAATGACTTCAGTTCTGGAAAAATCTACCTGAGGCCAGCTGTCATGCTCTGTTAAATGGTCTATAAAATAGATTTTCTGAATGGAAAAGTAGCCATTTTTACTTAGAAAACTATATTATTTTGACCACTTACTGCCTCACTGCTAATAACTGAACTCAAGCTACTAGCATTAAATTTGAATCCAACAATCCCCCAAATGTGGTTTATATGGAAATTTAGCTCATGCTGCCACATTTCAACGTTCGTGCAATGTTTATTCTCCCGTTTTCAGTTCAATATCATGTCGTGTCTCAAATCACACTGTGATCCAATATGAGAAAGTGTTCACCATGTAGAAAAATGCAAACACAAACGTTAAGCAGGCATGGCGTTAAAACGTTAGCAGCAGGATGGTGTGTCTCAGAGTGATAGCTCTTATACTGTCTCTAATAAACTCCACATGGAAATACGTCACTTCTCAGGATTTATGCCTCGCGTGTTTCGTATTAGTACCTCGTGAAGTAACACACTGTGACGGCACGGGGCGAAACGGTTCCTAATCCAAGTGGGCGTGGCTTAAACTAATCCTTTTCTTTCCATTTTTTTTCCTCCAATTAACTAAGAATAGTAAAACAAGCTTTTCCAACCCCCACAGATACTGTTTGCTACTATAATGTTTAAAGGAGCACACACACACACACACACACACACACACACACACCACACACACACACACACACAGCAGACATGTACAACATCATCCAAACCGAAACAGTTGCACAGGTCCACTGGTGTGTCTGAGATCAGAGGTCAGACGTGGTTTCCTTAAGGTCTCGTTCTCAAAGGTGTGTGAAAAGAAGTGATAAAAGCAGATTCCCTTCCCTTTTCGAGATGCTTGCTGGTGTGTGAGAGTGTGTCCCTGCCGTCGTTGTATTTGTGTGTGTGTGTTTGTGTGTGTTCATATCTCCACTACACACTTCGAAGATACGAGTCCTCTCTTCTTCCCGCTGGTCAGTTTGAAAAAGCCGTCTGTTTCCTCTGCTTTCCCCACGCAGATCTGCAACAGAATAAGTGCAGATTTCATCAAACACTTGATGAGACCTTTTTTTGATCGTAATCTCTCTGTATTGGCTCAGCGGTGTAGAATTCATCAGGAATGTCTTGCTGGAGGGGTTGTGGCATTTGTCTACAACAAACTGGATTTGTTTTGTCTAGGATTTGGGCCAAGCACCTGAAATAGGTGGAAAAAAAATAAAAATAAACATGTCTGTTGCTGTTGGGTGTTTTATTCTCTTACAGATGTTCTCGAGCGTTTCTCAGATCAGAAGTGAAATTCTCAAAACTACAACGTGTAGTAAGATAAGATAAGATAGCAGCAGGGAGAAAAGACCTTCTTTTGTCGCTCCTTCAGACACTTAGGATGTAACAGTGTGTCACTGAAGAAGCTGCTCAGCGATGAAACTGTTTCATTCAGGGGGTGAGAGTCGTTCTGCAGTAATGATGATAGTTTTGCTACCATCCTTATTTCTCTCACCTCCTGTACAGTGTCCAGGGGAAAACCCAGGACTGAGCTGGACTTCCTGATTAGCTTTTCCAGTCTCTTCCTGTCTGCAGTAGAGATGCTGCTGCACCAACAGACCACACCATAGAAGACGGCTGAGGCCACCACAGAGTGGAAAATGTCACTAGTCGAAATGAAACTAGTCGTTTTGATCAAATCGTGTACTGTTGCCTGCTGTTTCCTACATGATCAATTGTTTACGTTCATGTTGATCACAAAATATTATACTGGTTCTCACCTGAATAGTTTTAACCCCCAAAACTTCAGTTCATCGCATAAGTCATCAAACGCAAAAGGGTTGAACCAGTTGTCACTAATGAAGGCGAGTGTAAGGCATCAAATCAACCAATGATCAACAGGTTCTCTAAATTAGGTCAAGGGTTAATCTCATGACTCTCATGCAGACAGCAAAACACAGAACTACAATTTCTGCAAATGGATGAACAACCAAGAAACGAACGAACACTAGTACAGTGCACTTAAAGTGTGTGTACATTTGTACTGTTGAAATCTATGATGATCGCAAATGTTGAGCTTTTTGATGAGTTGCTCAGTAGCTCCTGGTTCCATAACTGACTGTATAAAACTGTAGAAAGAACATCACTCATAATCTCACACTCCAGTACTCATGTTAGTTCTCACCCTCCAATGTTCTGTATTGTTTAAAGACTATAATCACACACTTGATGTCACCCAAATGAGGATGGGTTCCCCTTTTGAGTCTGGTTCCTCTCAAGGTTTCTTCCTCATAACATCTAAGGGAGTTTTTCCTTGCCACAGTCTCCATTGCTGCTCATCAGGGATAAATACACATCGTTCACCTTCACTGTTAAATTCTGTAAAGCTGCTTTGAGTCAATGTCCGTTGTGAAAAGCGCTATAGAAATAAACTTGACTTGACTTGAAATTCATGGATGCCACAAAGAAGAAATTCAGCCTCGTGCATTTTCTATCCTTGGACTGTATCTCGTGTACGACAAAAGGACTTGTTGTTCTGGTGGCATTGAGTTGTTCATTGACACAAATATGTACTTCGAGAAAAACTTTTGAAGGATTTCGAGTGGTCCGTTGTGTTTTGCTGTGTGTATAAACTGTTTAGAGAAATGCACTCTCCCAAGATCGCGGACGATCCGAGAAACGCTACAAAGCAACTGTGAAAAACTGTCAAATCTGCTGAGAAGCTCTGTGGTTTAGCAGGACACATTCGAGGAAGGATTGTGGGAATGGATGAAAATCAAAGAAAGATGATGTAACGTGAGGTGGGCAGAAAAGCAACTGTTACACAATTATACAATTTATCTAAAGATTATGTTGGAGTTTGTATACTAAGAATGAAACCATGCTCACCACTGGCATCATTATTGTTTAGGAAGGCTACAGACATACAGCTGAGACATCTCCCTGAATGTATGTTACGCGGAAACCAGTCTGTAAGATTACTCTGCCTTGTGTAGACATGTTGGGACTGGCAATAACATTTTTACTTCGTGAGAGCGTGACATTTCCAAATCCTGAACTCTGCAGCTTTAAATTAAACTGCACAAATAGAAAATCTCAGGATGTCGAGATTCATGATCAGAAATACACACTAACATGGATCAGGGGTGATATAAGAGAAAATGACCAGCATAGTGATACCTGATTGATACTATTTTTTCCTCTTTAAGATCAATAAAGTCCATCCATCAGATGTTCATCCATCTGTTTATTCATCTATCTACTCATATGTCCATTCATCCAACCTATTTTTATTTTCAAGTTCAAGGATACAGTGTTTTTCACAATTTACATCGTCTCAATTTATTTATTTATCTATCTATTTATCTATTTATGAACCAATAATCCATCCTATCTATCTATTTATGAACCATCCATCCATCCATCCATCCATCCATCCATATCTATTTATCTATCTATTTATGAACCATCCATCCATCCTATCTATCTATCAACCTGCATTCTCGATCCCCTGCCTACTAGTTTCTTTAAACAGATAACTCCAGAGGTAATCAAACCAGTTTTAAAAATAATTAACTCTTCCATCAGCACTGGTTATGTACCTAAATCTTTCAAACTGGCAGTTATCCACCCCCTTATTAAGAAACCTGACCTTGACCCATGTCAGTTGTCCAACTACAGACCGATATCAAATCTCCCCTTTATATCCAAAATTTTAGAAAAGGTTGTAGCACAGCAGTTATGCTTACACCTACTTATGAATAACATTTTTGAAATGTATCAGTCAGGATTTCGGCCTCATCATAGCACAGAGACGGCGCTAGTTAAGGTGGTAAATGACCTGTTATTGGCCTCTGATCAGGGTTTTGTCTCTTTACTTGTTTTGCTCGACCTTAGTGCAGCTTTTGACACCATTGATCACACTATACTGCTTGCTAGACTTGAGAACGTTGTAGGAATAAAGGGAACAGCTCTCTCTTGGCTCAGGTCTTATTTGACTGATCGCTATCAGTTTGTGGATGTAAATGGTGAGTTCTCCACACTCTATGAGGTAAAGTTTGGTGTTCCTCAAGGATCTGTCTTAGGCCCACTGCTTTTCTCTTTATATATGCTGCCTCTTGGTGAAATCATTCATAAACATGGGATTCGCTTCCATTGCTATGCTGATGACACACAGCTGTATATTTCAGCAAAGCCAGATGAGAGAGATCAGCTAAACAGTGTTGAGGAGTGTGTAAAGGACATTAGACAGTGGATGCTTAATAACTTTCTTCTGCTCAACTCAGATAAGACGGAAGTACTTTTACTAGGACCACATGCAGCTAGAAGCAAACTTTCTGATTACGTAGCATCTCTGGATGGTGTTTCTGTTTCAGCATGTACGGCTGTCAAAGACCTTGGTGTGATTATTGACCCGAGTCTTTCC